>CM073762.1:7111308-7142678 GCA_037127475.1 Arma custos
TCCAATTGTCTTATAACTGATATATTATATACTAGCTTATGCCCGCGGCTTCGCTCGCGTGGAATTTGGTCTGCCACATAATAATTCGTGAATGATCATTTTAAATAAATAATTTAATTATTCATCCAAAATTTCAGATGTAACTTTAAAACTGACGGATTCTATACAACCTTTGAACCCCTATTATATTAAAGGGGAAACCCTTGGGGTGGAATTGTCCAAATTTCTTTCTTAAACTATACAATGAATCTATCTACAAATTTCAAGATGCTAAGTTTCTGATTTGCCTTTAATTATGTACTATAAAGGTGGGGGTGGGGGTAAATCTGCCCTTGCTGTAGCCTATGATGTATAACCTATTTCACTCAATAAGTTTCATCCAAATCCGTTCAGTAGTTTTTGCGTGAATGAGTAACAAACATTCGCATTTATAATATTAGTAGGATATCAAAACAAATAGTTTAACTCATGTTCTTTCTGTTATTTTAACAACTATGATCATGTGAGTTGCCTTTAATTATGTACTATAAAGGATTCTCCACAGTACCCAAAAACCAGTCGGGGGAGGGGGGACGTTCCCAAGTGCCCCCCCCTAAATCCGCGCTTGCTATAGCCTATGTGTTTTTCTGATGTAAAACCTATATTACTGTAAAGTTTCATCCAAATCCGTTCAGTAGTTTTTGCGTGAAAGAGAGACAAACGTACAAACTTTCACATTTATAATATTAGTAAGATTTTTATCTCCAGCTGGTACAAAAACATGTGTTTTTGGTTCAATTAATTAGGACTAAAGTACGTCTTTTCTCCCTGTGCATTAGAAATTGAGTCAAAAAGTTAACTTTAACTTAAATTCTCATTTTTAAGTTTCGGAACATATCTACATTATGTATTAAACATTATATATTATATTATTTCAAAAGGTTACCTGTACTTGAGGGTGCATCGCCAGGTAGAGGATAACCCATCTGAAGGTGGCTAGGGTCGAGTCCACGCCAGCACCAAACATGTCCGCGAGGAGGTGCAGCATCTGAGCTTCGTCGAAATACTCTCCTTTACCGCTCCTCATTGCTGCTAAATAGTACGAGAGAATATTTTCCTCAGATCTTTCTTCGCTTGCTATCCTCCTGTATACGTCATGGGTACGTTTCTGGCCAGTTTGGATGAAGTCCATAAGCTTTCTGTACTGTGGTAAAATCCTACGAAAGATACCTATATCAAGTATATCTTTACTAAGAAAAAAAATATATATACAAAATTTGTTAGTTAAATAATTTATAAAATTTAAAACACTAATAAGAATGGATTATTTCTCAGTGTGTAGAACGCTGCGCTATTGCGCTGAATAGTTCAAATCCGACTGTGGTGAGTAAGTTATTTAATCTAAAGGGTTTGCAGAACCTCATCCAGCCTCTAATTTGCGAGGTGAGGAAACATGGTTCATAGCTTTCTTGGCCAAATCATATCCAGGCAAAACTGTTGGCTTAGAAACACTAATCCAAGGATACTAGCGACTAAGCCTTAAGAAATCCTTCAACATGGGTCAAAATATTGCATCGAAATACTAGCTCTGTATATATCGAATTTAGTTTTAATTTATTATTTTTTCTAAGCAAAGGACATTTAAAGGTTGTAAACACAATCGATATGTAAGTATTGAAGGTATTTCAAATATAAATAAATAGTGGCATACCAATAAAATTAAGTTAATGTTGACCTTTAAAAAAGTGAAGGGTGTTTACATTGAATTGAATATAAAAGTTACTAGTTTAGTTTTAAACAAAGGATATAAACCAGATAATTGTAGATGTGTTATAAATAACAAAACTGTTCAAGATAATAAAAATATTATCAAAACAATTGACACCAAACTAACATGGAACACATACTCGTAACAACAGCACTAACCTTGCCCAGGAGTTTTAATATGCCTGACCTGAACACTTCCTCTATAAATATAATATAATTATAATTATTAATATAATTATTAATAAAAAATATTAATTTAAAAATTATATAAATAAATACCTGTGGAAGAAAATGAAATAATAATAATAATAATAATATATATATATATATATATATATATATATATATATATATAATATGAGGCGTTGATATGCAAAAGGGGATTTTTTTTTCATATATTTATTAATATTTACAACTGTATTACAATAATACAACAATTAAATAGGCTAAGTGATACTTGATAACATGAGCTAATGATATGTAGAGAAACTACCCACTCAAATCAAATCACAAGTTCAACTAAGAAGGTCACGTGGCCATCTTCTTTTCAGACGCTTCGGAGGATTATCGGGAATTGAAGAGGAAGCTAGGTTTGAAACTAGAGGGTTTGAGTGGGAATGAAGTTTTTTATGAAAGGATAGATACCGGGTTCGGGCCAAATCAGCAACAAATGGGACATTTAGGTCGTTATGGATGATTTTATTCTTAACGAAATAAGGAACATTGAGGATTTTCAATATGAAGGATTTTGGATTGTAGGGATTGAATACGAGGGGAATTGGATGGTTTAGTAGAGCCCCAAAGCTCAACTCTGTTAGTCCAAATAGGTTGCATAATGGTCATGTAGATGAGCCTTTTATAGTTAATTGGGAGCTTAGAGCGTTTGTCTAGTAAATGTTGAAGTAGCCTGAAACGTCGAGCGGTTTCTTGTCTTTTCAGTCTTGTATGAGGATCCTAGGTTAATCGATTGTCGAGATGCTACCCTAAGAAAAATTAGATTGGCTTTGACATGTTTTGAATGGTTAAATATGTACCACCGCATAGAGGACGCTAAATTTGTGAAAAAAATTAAAAAGTATAAAATATGGATTTATCCCTTTTTGCATCTCTACGCCTCATATATAATAATAATACAAATATTATACATAAATACCATTTTGCACGTGATGTAATTATGTTCACTGGGATTTCGGATTGTGAAACATGCCATTGTGGACACGCTTAGCGTGTTTCATCTCTTTCTAGTAGATCTGTGCTCCGGAGACCATTTAGCCTCTTTTTCGTATACTGTGTTAGTGTGGCTGTCACTAAGTTTGCACCTTTATGTTTGCGAATATACGTAAAATATAACATAAATTCATCACACCACAAGTTATTTAATAAGTGAATAGGTTTTGCAGAGAAGTTAATTGTCCGAGATCATGCTCAGAGTCTTTTTCATGCACAATAGAGGCTGGGTACTATTATCTGTAATATGATCTAGGGGACCGAAGAATCGTTTAGGAATCACCCTAGCAGTTTCTTTAATATCATTAGAGTGTATTAAAAAAATGACCGTTTTTTAACCGATTATTTGTATTATTGAGAAAGATTATGGCGACTAACAGTATCTTTCGAAACACCACACTCTCTGACAAGTTATCGTATAGTAGTGGACGGATTTGACTCAACAGCTTCCTTCAGAACCTCATCCATATCCAATAATGGTCGCCCGGAGCCCTTCTTCCTTTCCAACGTCGTATCTTCACTGTTAAATTTTTCAAACCAACGCCGCGCAGAACGCTGTTCAAGTACACCTTCCCCTTCATATTCAATAATATATTTTTTTCAGTTAGGTCTTAAAATTACGAGAATTTCGCAGGACACTATCATGTTTCTTCTTTGAAATAAATAACTAAACTGAGGCTTTTTGTAAGAAATCCAGTGTTAGTAAACAAGCTTAGAGAATGCTCTAAAGGGATTATTAAGTGTTGGTAAATAATAAATGGCATTACAATATTTAAAGACTTTTGAACTCTGGAATTTCATGAAACGGTCCTTTATTTTATAAACCCTATTAGTACACTTGATGGAAATAAAACATGGTGGTTATAAATAATTGTGTCTGATTCACCTCCGTGCTAAACCGTTTCAAAGTTTTTTAGCATTAATGAAGCAATAAACGCTGTCTATTTTAATTAAATTAGCTTTAGATAAAGATAAGATTATGACAGGTTATGCTTTATAGAGAATGAGAAGATCCTAGATTTAGGTACTAGAGGTATATCTTGGAGCCTCCAACAAACCAAGGACCTCTCCAGAGCGTGGATGTTAAAAAAGGATCTGATGGTGACCAGAATCTGGGTCTCTGGGTCAGGATTGGGAGTCCTTTTTTAGGCAGCGCTCTCCATCTCTAGTTCCCTTCTTCTTATCCTCAGCTTCTTGCGGTGAGGAAGGAAGGACATGGAAAACAGGTCACGGACGGCACGTGGAAATGTTCTCTAGCTACTATGGCTACAATATATGTGTGTGTGTATATACATACTTATATACATTTAAATGGATTGTTTTTTTTTTCAGAATGCAATTCTTTAATTGTGCATTATTGGAAGTTTACAACATTTTAATCCTCTGAAATACCATGGAGTTATTAATCAGTTAGCGTTTCATCTGAATTTATACCATTTTAAGTGTTTACATCCTCATTAGGGTTTACAAAGTATGACTTTGTATATTTACAAAAAATAAATAAACAATTATTCTCAATTGTACGAATTGTAGGATAAGCAAGAAACGTTATTTGCAGATTTTGTAATGTAACAATTATCCGATGATTATGTATTTTCAAACCGATCAGTTTTACATAAGAATTCACAACTTTGATTTGCAGAGCTGGAAATTAACCCAAAAATCACTCCTGCTTATTATTTTTTATAAGGATTAAAATATTTTTTTTTTAATAACCGATAAAAATAATATCGTCTAAACTCAATTGAAATGTTTTGGGAGAAACAGATAATATTCCAGAACATTAAAAAGTATGAATGGAAAACAAAAAGGTAAACTAATAAATTATGATAAATGATATAAAAGAAATAATTTATACCGGACGAAGAGTCTAGAGTTTTGTAAATGTTAGAATTGTACTGTCTCCTAGGCAACGGTTGTGCAAGGAGTTAATTTGAACGAAACGACGCTAATAAAAGGTAACACTCTATAGATCACAAAGTCTCAGCAGATCACAAAGAGTCTTTGTTAACGGCTGACTATTAATTTATCTGGAACAACTATATTTGAACTCTAGACCTTAGTACAGCAAACCAGAGCTCTGCAAACTGAGTTACTCCGCTTCAAATGAATTTGTAAACGAATTAATAATAAAATTATTATTGGTACATTACAAAATATAAAGTCTACAGTCTATCATTCCACATTGTTATATTTTAACACAAACAGTGGGTTTACTTAGACAGGATTTGGATAGTATGAAAAACTTTCAAGTTTCCGAAAAATTCACGTTCGTCCAAAATTCTTTTTAGTGTTAAATCGGTAGACGAATACTATTACATACATGCACTTATATACTAGTGTAAATTTATAGATATTGCTATGTATAGTAGGTGTTGATTTAGACGTATATAAACATATATAATAGATATTGATATCCTTACCTCAGATAAGGCATGAAGTTGAGAGGCCCAGCGACTCCTACCAACTTGACGCCTTCCTCGGCCATGTGCTGCAACCAGAGCCACGTCTCGTCCTCCAAGCTGAACGTCTTCCCGAAAACGATGTTGTTCATGATGTTGCCTATCGTGTGCGAGAGGATAGGCTTAGGGTCGAGCGGGCCATCCTCAAGGCGTTCATCTATCATCTACGTATTGATAATAATTAGATAGCATTATAGGAATTATCTGATACAGGATACACTTGATATCCTTGAGCTCTAAAAAACAAAATGTAAATCGATAGCTAGAAACATGATCCTGAATAAAATTTAAATATGCGTATACATATATAATATATGTAGTACTGTACTACATATAAATAAAAGATCTCTTATTATTTATTACAGAACCACTGCAAAATACATTTTAAAATTAATAAGCTAAAATTTAAAAAAATATTCTCATTAATAATTTTTTACATATATACCAACTTAATATTTAATATTTACAGATTCCGCTATCTTTTATCTTTTATGTTATTTAATTAAGACGAGGGAAAACCATTTACGGTAAAACGAACAATTTTTTTTAATCCTCCAGAGATCCATGAAATAAATAAACAAATGGAATAAGTAATTATAATATGCAACATACAGCAGTTTGTATTTGTAAGTATTTTATACAGTTAATAATTTTTCTTTCAATACGTAATGCGTATTTAGTAGAATTTAATTTAATTCTGAATCAGTCTTTTCCATTGATTTATAGTTAATTGGGCATTCAAGAAAATCATTTGTTAACATATTAGATTTTCTGAAAATTAGAAGTGATACTTGAAAAATAAAGAATAGAAAATAAATAACAGAAGAGACTGCAGAATACTCAGAACCGGACCGTAACGAACGCACTCACTAAGCTACAACAGTGCGCTTTTTAAATATTTTTATTTTGAAGAGAAAAATATTGTCCAGGCCGGAGATTCGAACCCGGGCCTCTGCATCTCTAGTGCAGTGCTCTAAGCCACTGAGCTACCAGGATTCGTATCCCAGTCAGACAAATCCATTCTCTTCACCGATCCGATCCGATTCGTGAAGGCTTAGGGTGTTCTTCTATCATCTACAGGTTTGATAAAGGTTGATAATAATTATATAGCATTAGAGGAATTACCTGATACAGGTTACACTTGACATCCTTGAGCTCTAAAAAAAATATAAATCGACGGCTAGAAATCAATCAAGGAATCAAATTTAATATGCGTGTACTGTATTAAGTATAAATAAAAGATCTCTTATTATCGCGCTTTTTTCTACTAGGACTAACAAGAGATTTTTAAAACAAGTTTGAATGTTGAAAGCTTTTTAAGACACTAACCAATTGAAAGTATACTATATGAATGAATGTTTGATGATTTTTGTGAATGAAATGGTAGACCCAGAAATGTAATATATGTTTCAATCGTTTGTTTGTTTGTTCATTTAACGTCACTTTATGCTGCTATGGCTAATCGAACGATGCTACAGTGGGAGCTCTAAATTTTGCTTATCCAGGTTTAATTAGGATAGGGATTTTTAACGAGTACCTGACATCGTACAGGCTCGGGACCCCCGTTTAACGTCCCTTCCGAAGGACGGAGTAACTAAGGATTTTTTACTTCCTTAAACAAATCCTAGGGCCACCTGCCGGGCTACGAACCCGTGATCTTGGGTTTAGTAGTTTGTTACGCTAACCACTAGACCGTAGGTGACCTTATGTTTCAATCGTATTATTCTGTTATCTAGAGATTTAATTCCGGCTACTTCAGTAACATGTTATTAAACTGAAACTGACTTTTTAAAAATTTTAATTCTGTATGATATGATTGGGTGATAATGATGCCAAGAAATATTAATTTCTAAGCATATAAGATATTGAATAATACATTAATTGGCGGGTTTTATTGTAATTCAAACTTTTATAGCATATAATCTTAAATATCATAACATAAGTCAGTAATATTTTTTCTCATACAAATTTAGTACCAGTTTATATCGACAGAAAGATGTTCTTCAATTGATGTTAAACTGTTGGGCATTAGATTTAATAAGTTTTAATTATTTCTTTCGAGAGTATTTTGAAAAAAATCTACAAATTTTTTCGAATTGTTTACGAAAAGCGAACGAATGGTCTATACAAAATGGATTCGGTTAAAATTATCTCAATTACTGCACCTTCGTCAATATGCAAAATAAAATAAAGAGGATGTTTCCATGACAACTTTAATATTATTTTTACCTGAAACGTTAGCCTAATTCCATCTTTTATCCGATTTTCCATCAGTTTCCTTTTCTCTCCGACCTTGACTGCTCCTAGACTCTTCAAGCAGTTGATGACGAACTTCCTCTGTTCTCGCCACTTGGGACCCTCAACAGCAATGAGACCTTAAAAATATACAGAAACTCTTGACTTATTGAATGAAAGCAATCCAGGACTAATTAATATTTTAAATTAATCGCAATAATCTTATCAATCCTTCATTAAACATCACCTGAATTCATCAATTAAAAAAAAATAATACAAGTTAAATCTTATTCCAATATTTTGATTTTTTTTTTTTAAATATTTATAGAAATTTAAAACTGTATTATAATACAAGTAACTAGAATAAATGATACATAATGGCATGAACAAAGAAAAGTAGAAAAACTAACCACTGGTAGTACTCGAGTTAAAGAGGCCATCTTGTTTTTTGTAGCCTTGGTGTATTATATGGAATCGAAAAAATAGCTAGGTTTGAAACTAGTGTGTTAGAGTGGGAATGAAGTTTTTCATGAAAAGAATGGTTTAGGGTTCGGGCCAAATCAGCAAGAAATGAGACATTAAGGTCATTATGGATGACTATATTCGAACCGAGTAAGGAGCATTAAGGATTTTACGAAGGATTTCGAATTGTAAGGATACGAGAGGAATTCGATGGCTTAGTGGATCCCCAAAGCTCAGCTCCGTAACTCTAGATAGGTGTTATTATTGTCATGTATATGAGTCTTTTATAATTAATTAGGAGCTTAGAGCTTTTATCTGGTAAGTGTTGAAGTATTCTGAAGCAGTTTCTTGTCTTTTCAGTCTAGTATGAGGATTCCAAGTTCAACTCTTGTCAGGATGCAGTCCTGAATATCAGATTTGTTTTATAGGTGTAAATGGAATATTATTACAGAATTCTAGATGAATGTAAGTTATTGGTTTCTGATGAAGTGTAAAGGTCATTTGACTGGATTAGCAGGAATATTTCGATTTTAGGTATGTTATTTCAATATAAGATTTGGGATCCCTACCCTGCAATATAGGGATAGAACCCCTCCCCCCCAAATTCCCCACAAATCTAGAACCATCCTTGGCTCAACTCTATAAAGAGGGTACCCAAAATTAGGGGTAGAAATCTGGAGTTTAAACAGGATCTAAGACAAATCACCTCCCTGCGACCTTTGCCAAAGAAACAGTACAGTCTCTTCCATGTACTGAACACCGGACTCTTCATGGGTTGTATGTAGTGAATAAAATTAAGTAATTTTTCTCTTCTGCTGTAACGCTAAGTACCTGTCGTTCGCGGCCTAGCATTTCCAAATGTAGCTCAAGACTCCTTGGAGAATTCGTGAATGAACTCCACCAGTCAAGATCAAATGCGGGCGATGAACCATTGAGATCAGTTAGGAAACAGAAAAAAAAGAAACAATGAAAGGAAATATTTATTATCGTGAGGAAATTAAGACCCTCCATTGCGCAGACTGCGCCCGCCTTAAGGACGACCTTAGCATTCTACAAGTCGGTCGAAAAGGGGCAATGTAGAAGGGGATTAAGGTTCAACAAACTGTAACCGCACGTCAAGGACGTCTATAAGCGTAGCCGTTACAATTATGTATAATATATATGTAAGTGGTTCGACATCCCCAGGGGAGGACAAGGCCTACTGTATTACAGTATAATTATTATGTTATTATATCTGTAAATTATGCGCGGATGCCGTTGACACGACATTTCAGACGGATCGAGTGTGTATACTGTGAAGGTAACAGGATCGCAACCTTCCTATGTTGCGAAAGCACACTTCCACCTGTCTTGGTATAGGCTTTTCATAAACATCACATGTTATTTCATATGTGGCAAATGCCATTTATATAATTTCTTAAATAAATATTTTTATTATTATCATATTATTTCATGGAAATATATCAGTTCGTTCGTGAGATATAATATTATAACTTATAAATATAATATCTCTATATCCTCCTTTGTGCTGTTTCGTTTCGGAAAATAATGCAGGAATTTTTTTTTTTTAAATCCTTGTTTACCTCTGTAAAATTTTGCTGTGTGGATAGTATTCAGTCTTTACAAATATTTCAAAGCGTGATTTTCGCATAATTTGGTTTTGCGAGTTCAAACTCGGCCGGAACGGGGCCCCCAAAGGGAAATATCAACGTAGCCAGGGGTGAATGCACTATAAGTGAGTGGATTGTTTAACTATAAAATCATCACACTCACATCGTACTGCATCCAATATTGACATAATCCAACATAAAAATTGATTAACTGCGTTGGTTACACTCGGGCTGGGTTACGAAGTCCTCCTTCAGCCATCTTATTTGCCAGATTTGTCTCCAACGGATTTCTATCTATTCAGAAATTTTGACAACTTCAATCAAGGTAAAAACCTTTGAAAAAGATTCAGAAGTCAATAACGCATTTTTAGGTTTTATTTCATGACAAAACTCGTTCGTCACAGAATTATAACCCTCTATCCTCCAATGTATTTGGATGTTATTCAGTGAATCTATCTAACGTGGGCAGCCAAGGATATATATCTTTCGGAAGGATTTTTTAACTTTTTTTTTATATATAAATTTATTTATTGATATTTACTACTGTAGTACAATAATACAACAAGTAAATAGGATAAGTGCTACATATTGACATGATAATGACAAGTAGAGAAACTACCCAATGGTAGTACTCAAATCAAAGTTCAACTAAGAAGGTCACGTGGCCATCTTCTTTTCAGACGCCTCGGAGGATTATCGGGAATGGAAGAGAAGGCTAGGTTTGAAACTAGAGGGTTTGAGTGGGAATGAAGTTTGTAATGAAAGGATAGATACCGGGTTCGGGCCAAATCAGCAACAAAAGGGATATTAAGGTCGTTATGGATGATTTTATTCTTAACAAAATAAGGAGCATTGAGGATTTTACGAAGGATTTTTGATTGTAAGGATTGGATACGAGAGGAATTCGATGGCTTTGTGGAGCCCCATAGCTCTACTCCGTAAGTCCAAATAGGTCGTATGATGGTCATGTAGATGAGTCTTTTGCAGTTAATTGGGAGCTTAGAGCGTTTGTCTAGTAAGTGTTGAAGTAACCTGAAACGTCGAGCGGTTTCTTGTCTTTTCAGTCTTGTATGAGGATTCCAGGTCAATCGTTTGTCAAGGTGCAACCCTAAGTATCGGATCTGTTCTACAGGCACCAGTGGGATATTATTAAAGGATACTGAAGGGCAGGAAGTCATTGGTTTACGACGTAAGGTAAAAGTAATTTGATGCGATTTTTGAGAATTTATTTTAATCCTCCAGTTTTGACACCATTCTTCAAGATAAGTGATATGGGATTGGAGGCTTTGGGATGCAATAACTGGATTGGAGTTGACTGATAATGCACATGTATCATCAGCATACCTGTTAAGGATAGTATTAGGATGAGTCGGGATGTCAGCTGTATAAACTGTATAAAGGATTGGACCATGGATACTACCTTGAGGAAATTTTTTAACTTATTTAATAAATTTTAATATCTAAGCGTCCATAGTGATTAGGTAGTTTGTTTGAAAAGAATTTGAGCGTTTTGGAAGCTTAATACGCCAATCTAAAACAAATCCGTAGCTACGGTTTATAAAGTAAAGTCAGAAGAAAAACAGTTGTTTTTCTTTTCTTTTTTTTTGACAGCAGGTAGCTATAAATTTTCTTTTCTAAGTGTACCCTTACATTAAAATTATTAATGCATAACATTTTACCTCTACTATCCCTCTCCCAGGATCAATAGTTAATGATATATAAAATGAACAAGTATGATATTATTTTTATTAATATTTGTTTCGAAATAAGAGCAATACAAATAATAATATTTCTTACACTAATTGGCCTTTGATCAAGATTAAAATACAAAATTTTCCATGTTAAATTATTAGGTTTTACATAATTTAGTTCCTTTCACTTTTAGATATTTATGATATGTCATTTATTTTAATATAAGGGCAAAGTAATGTATGAAAATTAATGTAATAGAGAATAATATACTAAAAGAAAATAATAAACAATATACATAATGCAGGATTTTATTTTTTTTTTAACAATCATTCTTTACCTCTGTAACATTTTGCAATTTGGAAATAATTCAGTATTTAAAAAGATGCAAAAGCGTGATTTTCGCATAATTTGGTTTTGTGAGTTCAAAATCAGCCGGAACGGTAATATCAAGTCAAATATTAATTTACAGAAATATCAAGTCTGGTGCAAAGTGAGTGCACTGCTTAACTGTTAAACTATCACATCCATATCGTAACGCATCGGGTATTGATACAATCTAACGATTCCTTATCAATAAACAACCTGCTTTTGCTAATCGAAACAGATCGAAACAGAAAGATTCTATAAAAGCTGAGTTACGAAGTCTTACCTCATCCACTTTATTCGCCGGACTTATCTATCAGAAATTCGGGCAACTTCTGTTAAGGTAAAAATATTTTAAAATGATTCTGAAGTCAAAAAAACATTTTCAGATTTTATTTCGTAACAATACTATGCATTTTCTTAACACCTTGGAAGAAATGCATAGAAAACGAGGGTAAATATTATAAATAATAATGTTTTGATTTCATAAGGTCTTTTTAAGATCCAATATCGTTAAACTGAAGGAATATTTTCGAGCTGATTCGAGCTAATTACTTATTTATTGTTATATTAATTTAGTCGCTATAAACGATTTAAAATACTTTGTTAGTAATATTGAATTGCATGTTGTCGGGTATCAATAGCTATTTTTTATTTATTTCATTTTTTATTTACTTCTAAACGAATATTTTATTGCGATAAAAGCCAGATTTTTTTTTGTAATGAATAATTTGGAAATAATGGAATTTATTAACAGGAAAAAAAGAATTCAGAGAATAATTTTCAAAACATATGTTTGAAAAACAAAACAAGATGAGTCTCAAGACAGTTATGTGAGAAGGTTGCTTGCTACTCTACATTTGATTTTGTCGAAAACCTCTCGCTATTTTCATCTAATTTTGGACTTACCGGTAAGAGACATTTAGTTATTTTCTACTCATCAACATTTCGAATCATCAACTCATCGCTATCAAGAACTCAACACTTTTTAAGAACTCAGTTCATTTCTGAATTTCTTATTGTTTCACAGACCTTTAATAATTTTTGTTTTAAGTCTCAAATATTTTAGTAAATAAGTTCATTCCATTTTTTTATGTAAATACTTAATTGTAGATACTAGCTTAGTGCATTTTCTTTTTCATAATTCTTGCTTTAATATTTTTGTAAATGTTCTTTTTCTATTTTTACATTACTCATTTTTGGATGTTTTTATTTATATTACTTAATAAAGTTCTTTTCTTTCCTTTTATAGATTCAATTATATATATTTGGTGAAAATGCCACCCAATCAAAACTATGTGGTTTTTTATTGAATTCAGAACCGGCAAATTCGCTCGGATAGAAGGTTAGCGAATTACTATTAAGAGTCCCTTCTTCCACACATGTTTAATAAAATACCATCTTTAATATCGCTTATGGTTGCAACTTATTAGAGGGAATATCCTAATATTATAGAGATTTCTAGTTAGAATAATTTTAAGAGCACTAAACTAAATGAAAAAATAATATAAGTAAAAAATACTTTAAAAGTAAGATGATAATAGAAGAATTATATAGCAATTAAGGAGAATTATATATATTTAATAGAAAGCTGGAATGTCGAAGGTTCTAGAACATGGTTGCATAGACACGTGTCTATATCTCAGGAATTCCCCAGAGAATCCGGTGTGCACGGAATATTCCAAGGACCTTTTTGATCATTGTGTAACGGAAAAGTATAATAGGATTACTAAGCTAAGTCCTTTAGAACTTAAAAAATATTAAATTGAATAAATATATCAAGAGTAATAGATACATTTATAGAGGCAGAGTAAAAATCCTAATTCTAAAAATATAGAAAAAATGTCGTCAAATAATCAAATATGCAACGTTACAATATGCATATTTGTCATATTCCTAAAATACACAGTCCACACTGGATGTATCCAAGGCAACCACTGAAAACACCTGGCCAGAAGATTCCACCTGTTGTTAGTTTTTCGTAAGTTATTTATAACCTTATCTTATATTAACCTTAATTATTATCACTAGTAACACCCCTAGGGCATTGATAATAGAAGAGATAATTTTATGACAATCGAAAGCTCGTTACCAAGCAACGGACTTGAGAAATTTGTCATAAAATTATGAGGCATTTGTCAATGTCCGAAGCATTTGTGAATAGTGTAAGTCTATGACACAGCTGCCCTGTAAGTCGTTTTCATAAACTGATATCAAAACGAAATCAAAATATAACCTGCCCACCAAGAATTTTTTCTTTATTAGCGCATTTATTCTTTGAATATTCGCATTGCCAAAACGTTAAATTTTGAAATTTATTTGGAATGAAGTTGTCAAACTCAACACGTGTTGTCACAGTGATTGATAATTGCACTGAATGCAATTATCAGTGTAATGTTGACATGATTGAATGAAATTGTTTAGTATGACATATAATGACAAAATTTGAATAGTTGTTCGAACAGTCAAAAAATTTTCAATTTAATACACTGTTCAAAGTCTTCTATTGTTCTTTTTATTTTATAATAATATTATAAATATATATTGTTATAACAATATAAAAACAATTTAAGACTTTATATTATTAGATGAAACATTAGAATTAATGTTTCAAGTTATATTGATAATGGTTACATATTAGCTTAAATTTATAAGTACTTATAAAATGCCCTATTTTAGTGTATTTAAAAAGTCTTTCAAGATATTTTTAAAATTGGAGAATTAGAATAAATTCTAACAAATCTCATCAAATTACCTTCACCCTTCGTCGTAAACCTACAAATTCCTGCCCTACTGTACCTTTAATAATATTCCACAGATCCCTGTCGAACAGATACGTTACCTAGGACTCCATCTGGACAAACGTCTCACTTGGAATCCTCATACAAGACTGAAAAAAAGTTTTCACCTACTTCAACATTTACTGGACAAACGTTCAAAGCTCCCAATTAATTACAAAAGACTCATTTACATGACGGTTATCAGACCTAATTGGAAATACGGAGTTGATCTTTGGGGCTCTACTAAACCATCCAATTCATCTCGTATCTAATCCTTACAATCCAAAATCCTTCGTAAAATCCTCATCGCTCCATACTATGTCACAAATAAACTCATCCATCACGATCTTAATATCCCATATGTTGCTGATTTGGCCCAAACTAGATACCTATCCTTCCATGACAAGCTCCATACACACTTGAATCCGCTAGTCTTTCAACTTGCTTCCCATACTATTCCTGATAACCCTCCGAGGCGTCTGAAAAGAAGATGGCCTCGAGACCTTCTACTATAGAACATTATTGGAGTGCTAACGATGGGTAGTTTCTCCACAAGTGTTTTTCATGTCATATTGTACATTTTAGCAGATTTACTTGTTATAATATTATTATAGTTGTAAATGTCAATAAATTAAATAAAATAAAAAAAAAGATTTAGGTTTCACTCCGTTTTATCATCTCATGATATTTCAATATTTTTCATATATAACATATAATTGCCTACAGAGTCCACATATATCCACCGTCCCGTTTATGGTAAAACCAACTGATGTGATCATTGTGACTAATTTAATATTCATCATTGTCTTTCAAATATGGAATTCAATTTAAACCTCGAGAGAGACAACCTCGAACCTAATTAAACTTGAGAGTCAAATAGTCAAGGACCTCCAGACGGTTAGGCTTGAGAAATAAAATTAAAACAATGACAGTCGAAAGTCTCTGGTCATTAACCTCACGTTAATATTTCATAACCATTAGAGAAATTGAGCCTTGACAACCCGCTTGTCTGGGCTCTGCCTCATAGCCGAAATATAATGGGCTGGCCCAGAAGGCTAAATAATAAACCATGCCTAAGATGTTCTTTTTAAATCCCCTTTAACTATGTTATATATGAGCTATATCCCAAGAGAAAAAAAGGATATGACGGTACAAATAATTATATATTCAATTATGATAATAAAAAAAACCTGTACAATTTCAACCCATGAAGAGCTTTGTAGAGATTGTACTGTTTCTTGGAAATCGGTTTTGCAGAAAAGTGATTTGTCCTAGATCAAGTTTAACTGCCATGTTTTTCCCCTATTTTGAGTAGCCACTTTATAGAGGCTGGATGAGCCCCAGGAGGGTCCTAGATCCTATAGGATCCATCTTCGGCTGCTATCAGATTAAATAAAAGTTGGCCAAGCAGCGAGATTCGGCAAGGCAAGTCAGCGCTCTACAACTGAGCCACTCCGCTTGATTCTAAATGATATTATTAATTATTACTGATAACATAGTATACGTAAACTGAAGTACGAGAATTTGAATAACGACCTTTTGCGAAATCAGAGGCGGAGCTGAGAAAAAGCAAGGAACAGTAGCCTTGATTTTTTGGAGTTATGAATTAAAGGCATAAATAACCCAAAAAATAAAATAAAATTCAAGGCTTAAGGAAAGATGTCATAACAATTATACATTTCCTTGATTTTGGTATAAAATATAAAGGACAGTGACAGTATTTTACGACTAACAGTGCCAATGTATTTAATAATATACGGTACTAATCGTATCTAATCCTTACAATCCAAAATCCTTCATAAAACCCTCAATGCTCCTTATTATGTCACAAACAAACTCATCCATCATAATCTTAATATCCCATATGTTGCTGATTTAGCCCAAACTAGATACCTGTCCTTCCATGAAAAGCTCCATACACACTTGAATCCGCTATTCTCTCAACTTACTTCCCATAATATTCCTGATAACCCTCCGAGGCGTCTGAAAAGAAGATGGCCTCCAGACCTTCTACTATAGAACTATATTGGAGTGCTATCAATGGATAGTTTCTCCACAAGTGATTTTTTTGTTCATGTCCTTTGTTCATACAGCCAATTTACTTGATGTAATGTTATTACAGTTGTAAATATCAATAAATTATTCTAAAAAAAAAAGGTTCTATTAAAAATGAAAAAAATCCAAACTCCTGTTCTATGAATGGATAGAGTACCAAGAAAAAATTTCATTCATATATCCTACTACCTTTAAGCTAACACTATAAGATAACAACATATGATAATTGCGATAAGATATAGTATCAATTAGTAATTAGTTAATTACTAGTAGTAGTACTAATTACTATCAGCCTATAGAGCCATTAGGAAGGCGAGAGATCATTGTCAACTTATCACGGTAGGAACCGGTCTCCGTCGAGAGCGAGAGTGCCAACATGTTTCGCACCAAATAGTATCTCTCGTAGCCCATTTACTTTCTCCTCGTGTATATATATATATAATATATATATATATATATATAATATATATATATATATATATATATATTATATTATATTTTTTATTTGTTGTTTTTTTAATGTGATTATTTTTTAGATTATGTCTTGGCCGAGATTCGAGCGCAGTTCACCAGCGTCTCTAACGCGGTGTTCTAACCACTGAGCTACCAAGGCTCGCATCCAAGCCAGACAAATCCATTCTTTTCACCGATCCTACATCCCCGTGTTCTCGCAATTTTTGCGATGTATACACGGGGATGGATGTTTATTAAACATTACTTTAATCTTGAACCCTTAATTTGGGAAAACCCCGACAGATCGGTAATGATTTCGACAATATCACATCCAATGTACTTGAAATAGTACAGTCTCTACAATGTACTGAACCCAAGACCCTTCATGGGTTCTATTAGTACAGAGCATCGTTTTATTTTATACTTTTTTTCTAAGTTTAGAATGCCCGAATTGTATTAGCTTGCTTTACATCTTTCTCAAGACTAATTAGTCTATATATAAGATAATTCTAACCAGTTCGGACGATGCTACAGTGGGAGCTATAAATTATGCCTTTCCAGGCTTAATTAGGATAGGGCTTTTTAACGAGTACCTGAAATCGAACAGGCTCGGGACCTCCGTTTCACGTCCCTTCCGAAGGACGGCACAACTAAGGATTTTTTACTCCCTTAAAACTATGAACCCGGACTATGAACCCATGATCTTGGGCTTAGTAGTTTGTCATGCTAACCACTACACCACAGGTTTTATTATTTATAAGAGTAGAGTTGATATTTTTCTATTTTCTGTATTAATTTTTTTTTTTTAAATAATTGGCCATGTCTAAAACACAGCGAAGAAAATATTTATGGTTATTATATGTCATATTTATTTCTGGAGTGAACCATTTAAGGTTTATGAAACGGTTAAATTATGTATTTTTTCCAGGTCTTTTGAACCATACTGTATATAAATTACACCCGAATAATGCTATAAAAATATTTACATAAGTGAAAAAAGATTGAAAATTGAAAAAAATATAAAATGTTGAATTTACTATATCATAAATAACTATATCTTTTATATGAGATGAAACGTCGGCACATAATATAAGTTCATCACTTATTCTGTGTACTTATTGACTGCACCCCCCAACTATCTCCTTTACATTATATCTTATATAAATATAACACCTTAGCAGGTTATTAAATCATACTCTAAGCAGAGAGGCCTTGCCGCAATAGAAACGATACCAAAAGAACGCTCGGAATCCGATTGCGCAACATATCCCGGAGCTTGTTGGGCGTGCCTTCATTGTCAGGAAGAAATGTAGAAAATAAAAGAGAAATGATAAAAAAGGAAAATAGAGAAAAAGAATAAAATAAGAAAAGGACCCGAAGGAGTAGCAAGGACGCGGGGTCGACGATCCTTCCACAAGGGGGTAAACAACTTTGATTAATAACGCGCCTGTGTGCGTCTGACGATTTATTTGCGTCCCGCCCACGAGAGTAGAAAATTCCGCGCGGAGCCGTCCTGTTGCGCAACATCTCTGCGCAGTTGTTAACGTAATCTACGCACAGAGGCTACCTTTCTGTTTCTTATATCCAGTTGGCCAACAAGGATAAGGATGTCTGGCCAAAAAAGATTGGGCAACGTAGCATGGCTGCCTCGTAAATTTCGACTCCTGAACGTAGAACGACTTTTGCATTTTTCTTTCTATCCCGTTTAGATAAAATTTCATTTTATTACATAAATTAAGTCTTTACGGTACTTAATAAAAACAAAAAACTGTACCAATAGAATCCATGAAGGAGAGTACAATAATGCAAGAGGCCATTTTATTAACAAATAAAATAATTTATCTGCCTTATTTTTATATACTTTCAGCACGACAGTTGCGGAATAAAATTTTACGGCAGGCCAAAGTACTTTAATTCCGGCGTAGAAGAATACTGTTAGGTGCGTCAGACCGTAGCCGGCGCTCAGGCACTCTAACCCCACACAACAGCTCAGCGTTGCCGGCAATGTATACTCTTCTGATCCTCTATTATGTGTTTTTCTATGCATTTATTACATTAATCGAATATTTACAAACAGTTGATATATTTTTATATTTTGGCAGAAAAAAAAAACAGTTGATAGTTAATATGGAAAATACCTGTAAAGAAGTTGTTGTGGAAATATATACAATTAATTTGCAGATTTTTTTTAAAGGTCACCTGTGATCTAGTGGCTAGTGTAACAAACTACTAAACCGTAGATCGCGGGTTCGTAGGTCGGCAGGTGGCCCTAGGATTTTTTTAAGGGAGTAAAAAATCCTTAGTTATGCCGTCCTTTGGAAGGGTCGTTAAACGGAGGTCCCGAGCCTGTACGATGTCAGGTACTCGTTAAAAATCCCTACCTTAATTTAACCTTGATAGGAAAAAATTAGAGCTCCCACTGTAGCATCGTCCGATTAGCCATAGCAGCATAAAGTGACGTTAAATGAACAAACAACAAATAATTTTCTCAATACTAATCGTCTAGGGCACTGGACTTTAAATATTATATTTTAGTCAATCATTCACGTGAGTAAATTAAAAACCTTTTTCTAGTCATATATTATTTTTCTTTATTCTAAAAACGTTTCAACAATTCCATGTCATTTTCAATTTACATTATTTTTAAGTCCTTTAACATTATTTAATTTTAAAAATATTTTCTAAAAAACTTTTATATAATTTTGTACATTTTCAACCTTTTTGGTTTGAGAAAAAAACAGTCCAAAGTACAAATTTCAAAAATTGTTAATTGACCATGGAGTACACTATAACTCTAAGCTTTGTTTTAAATTATATGACAATCAACCAAAAAGGTTGAAAATGTACAAAATTATATAAAAGTTTTTTAGAAAATATTTTTAAAATTAAATAATGTTAAAGGACTTAAAAATAATGTAAATTGAAAATGACATGGAATTGTTGAAACGTTTTTAGAATAAAGAAAAATAATATATGACTGGAAAAAGGTTTTTAATTTACTCACGTGAATGATTGACTAATAAAGATGTACTCCAGTTACAAAAACAAGAAAATTAAAATATTATATTTTTTCTTTGGTTGTCTAAAAATACAAAAACACCTTTAGTCCAAATTCATTCCACAAATGACAAATAACAATGTAGAAATTATAACATTTGTCGAATGCATTTTGACGATACCATGTATAGTTATGTAACTAATTTAAAGCGTTAAGAAATTTGTTGTTTAATAAAAAAATTTTATAATGCTAAATTTAGTGATTTTTTAATTTTCTTTTGATGTTGAGTTTTTATGCTGTTTTTGAAGGATCATGAAACCTATATATTGAAAATGAACATTGGGTCGAAACGTTTATAGAAAATAGATGTAGCAAATGAATTTGGACTAAAGGTTTTTTTTTTATACACCCAAAGAAAAAAAAAATTTTTATCAATAAAAATATTTCTGTAACAAATAACTTCTCAAAGTACAAATTTTAACTGAGGTCAAATCAAAAACTCAAATTTGAAGGTATGTCGGTTAGTATGAGCAGAACTCCATGGCAGCAGAAGGTACTTCAAGCAGGACACTGAACCGACCGAAGTTCGGGGAAGACTATGTTTTTTTTTTTAAGTGTTATTTAATAGTAGAGTTGCAGGTGTGAAGGACTCCCCAAAAGAAAGAATTTACATTTCTGCAGAAATACGATCAAGAAGAAGTCAGATCCTCAAAGATCTCTGGCAGGAAACTAGACTGCCAGGGATGAAAGAACTTCTTGAGGATGAAAACCTGGACGGTTTTTGTAGCCCATAGATTGCTTTATCAAATAATAAATTTCACATAGAACATTTTTTCGAGAAGTGGTTATTAGATTGTATTAAATAATGCGCATTTATTCATTTGGAGCTTTTATCGTTTTCACTAGGAGGTTAGTAAGTATGCTGAAACAGATGAAGATTTGTGAGATATTTTTTATGGAATCAAGAAGTCATAAACTCGATTTTTTTTTATGATAGCAATATTTCCCATTGCCATTTATTTTATAAATAGACAAGAGAAAGAAAAATAAGGCGAATCCATCTACTGATGAATGCTTGTTGTATGATTTATGCACCTTATAACATTATAGTAGTATTACATTCGATTTAGTGAATATGACTATTCATTTATTTATAAGTGAATTAAAAAAAATATATAT
This sequence comes from Arma custos, assembly GCA_037127475.1. NCBI lineage: Eukaryota > Metazoa > Arthropoda > Insecta > Hemiptera > Pentatomidae > Arma > Arma custos. The sequence goes on from CM073762.1 coordinate 7,132,571, forward strand.
ATTTTTTTTTTCTTTTTTTAAACTGGATTTAATTCTTCATTTATTTAGGGTAAGAGAAATAAAACCGTTTTCCAGTTGTTGTTTATTCTTAATTTTTCACTCTTTAGAGACGTTTCGACACTATGGTGTCATTCTCAATCTTTTCTTCTCCTGCATCTTTAAAATAAAAATAAATAAAAAAAAATAAATATATTTAAAAAAATAATTTTTTACTTTGTATTATTTTTGTTGATGTGCTGTTAGTACATATTATGTTATTTTATACTAAGGTCTAATGATTCATAGAAATGAAAAAGTTCAAAGATGAAAATTTGGTTTTGTGATGCAATATTATTTATTGACCATGGAGGACTAGTGATCTCCTAACAATTTAACAACTTTCCAGGTACTTATACTTATAGTGTGTTATCTTTGGACGTTTATGTTAAATTATTTATAGTAATGTAATTATTGTTAATTTATTTATTAAAGTTAAAAGATGCAGGAGAAGAAAAGATTAAGAATGACACCATAGTGTCGAAATGTCTCTAAAGAGTGAAAATTAATGAATAAACAACAACTGGAAAACGGTTTTATTTCTCTTACCCTAAAAAAATATATATCGAAATATATAATTTTATAATAATAATAATAATACATCAAGTAAATAGGGAAAAACCTGTACCACTGTAACCTGTGAACGGTTCTAGGGTTCAGTACATGGTAGAGACTGTACTGATTCATGGACAATGGTTCTGCAAGGAGTTTACTTGTATTAGGTCACGCTCAACCGCCAGATTTTCCCTCTTATTTTGGATACCCTATTTTTGTAATAGTTTATAGAGGCTGGTTGAGACCCTGGAGGGTCCTATACCCTATACGATCCATCTCCGGCAAACAGACTAATTAAAAGTCTTGGCTGCGGTTGGATTTGAACCAGGGTTTCCGGCATGGCACCTCACTGAGCCACTCCGCTCCCCAAGTAAATAGGATAAAAGATACAAAATGGCATGAGATAAAGGCAAGTAGAGAAAATAGCCGGTGGTAGTACTCGAATAGCAATTTCAACTTAGAAGGTCACGAGGCCATCTTCATAAAAGAAATAATGTTGATGAATAAAGATAAATATTGTTATCCAGGCCAGCTACTTGAGTCGACCCGCCTACGATGTCTCAGACTTGAGCAACCACACCTGTTTTTAATGCTGTTTCTTTCCTGTTTGTATGTCCTGCGGGTATCTTATGACGTGTAGGAAAAAATATATGGAATTTAGTTACAGCACCTCACACGGTACTATATGTTATCATGTTTTAAAATATTTCATTGGTTTTGGTCAATATCATTTATGTTATTTAGATTACACGTGCTGATGAGGCCTGTATTGCGTGAACTGCTTAGTTCCCCCCACTATTTTAGGCACTTTATAAGTTGTTTGGGTCTGTTTTAAGAAAACGCATGCATTTGGTAATTATGATTATTTACATGAAATAAATCCATATGTTTGAGAAATTTAACATGTAACCTAATTATAAATGCAGTTATAACTTTATAACAGTTGTAACATTTATTGATAACTGTTATAACCTAAAAGAACATATGTTTGTATTTATGTATAATTTAAAACACAACAAATAACCAAGAAAATTATAGACATACATTTTAAATTCTTATATATCTGTACCTCAGAGGTAAATTATCGTAACTGACATTTTTTTTTGACGCGGTTTTCAATTAGAGTTCATCAAGATCAAGATCAATGATGACCTCTAATTATCATTGAAAATATTGAATAACAATAAAAAGGAAAATTTAACATTAAAACTGCTCTCCTGTAAAGTTTGAAACATGTCAGTTACGATAGTTTACCTCTGAGGTAGTATTTTTCATTTCATTTTTTCCATTTAAATTAGATAACATTTTGCTATGTTTCCCATAACGCTTAAAAGAAATCAGGAGCAGTGGCTTTGCCAAATTAAAAAAAAAAATATTAATATAACTGATTGAGTATGAAAAAAGAGTTCTTCGATGCGTGGGTGGTAACACCGATACAATATAGTTACTTTTAGTATCAGTTACTTTTATTGATAACTGTTATAACCTAATAGAAATAAAAGAACATATGTTTGTATTTATATATAATTTAAAACACAACAAATAACCAAGAAAATTATAGACATACATTTTAAATTTGGAGGATGAAAATCCACAATATTCTTCAGGATCTGCTCAAATAAATCCCTGTTTTCGTACCTCCTTCTCCAAATATATTCACACAGGTACGAATCTATCATCGTCTGGTGAGTACCGCATTTTCTCTTGTTCCTTCTCTTGAGAGATGACCATAGAGATACAATTCTTTGATTATGAGCTCTTGAGGTTACTTCATTTCAAGTCCCTTGGAAGAGAGTCTTTTTTGATGTATAATACCCTTATCTTGAGCATATTTTATGCTTGATTCTTGATTTTTAACTACTTCCCCCAATTCTAAGAAATTCATTTTAATGACTGAGTAAATCATATGTGCTATAAGTAAACTACATGATTTTATCTTTCTTTACATTTTTATTTCTATTAGGTTATAACAGTTACTAATAAAAGTAACTGATACTAAATAACAGGTATTTAAAAAATAATCTGCATGCATTCCTAGTTGTATTAAAATTGTATATGTAAATGGTATTAAAATAATTATTATACCAGGACTATATAGAAGTGAAACGCTCACAGTCCTCATAAAATGTGAAATGAAAAAAAAACAGTAATCGAAGAGCGCAAAATTATGAGAAAGTTTTTTTGTCCAAATTTATCAAAAACCACAGAAAATATCTCAAAAGTGGCAGCATACATAAGTAAAGGATGCATAAAATTATATGGGCATATTGATAGGCTTCCTCAAACAAGACTTTCAAATATAATGTTATAATCAAATATAAAAAATCAACTCAACCAAAACATGGATTAGAGAAGTAAAAATATATTTAGAAAACCTGAAAATAGAACGAAGTGATATTAGAAACAAAAAATTTAACGGAAAGAATGTAGAAAAGTGTATAATAATGTTAGAGAAGGAAGAAACCGGAACAAATGGACGAACGAGAGAAAAAGAATGCATGGAGAAAAGCTGAAGGAATTAAGGAAAAAACGACATAAAAGTTCTTTGTGCGATCTTCCATGTTTATTATTTATTCACAATCGGGGCCATTAGTTTGCAATAAATAAATTATAATTTATTGTATCTGCTCGAACGCACACGCACACACACATACTATTTTATATTATTATTATTAGTCACAAAGCTAGGAAAGACACTAAGTAAAGATGGCCCACGGTCTTTGCGAGAATTCAGCTTTTCCGTCTTCGATCTATTTCGTTACAGTTCTCAGCGCTCATACAAGACTGAAAAGACAAGAAACTGCTCGACGTTTTCGCCTACTTCAACATTTACTGGACAAACGCTCTAAGCTCCCAATTAATTACAAAACTCATTTACATGACAGTTATCAGGCCTATTTGGACATACGGAGTTGAGCTTTTGGGCTCTACTAAACCACCCAATTCATCTCGTATCCAATCCTTACAATCCAAAATCCTCAATGATCCTTATTATGTCACAAACAAACTCATCCATCATGATCTTAATATCCCATATGTTGCTGATTTGGCCCAAACTAGATACCTATCCTTCCAAGACAAGCTCCATACACACTTGAATCCGCTAGTCTCTCAACTTGCTTCCCATACTATTCCTGATAACCCTCCGAGGCGTCTGAAAAGAAGACGGCCTCGAGACCTTCTACTATAGAACTTTATTGGAGTGCTACCGATGGTTAGTTTCTCCACAAGTGTTTTTTGTTCTCATGTCATTTGTTCATATTAGCAAATTTATTTGTTGTAATATTATTACAGTTGTAAATATCAATGAATTAATCTGAAAAAAAAGTTTAAAATTGTTTCTTGTGTTCATGCTTTCATTAGTAATAATGGATAATTCCAAGTCTATCTTACTGGTTTGTAGCCATTCCCCTCCATTAACAAGGGATGCTACGCATTTCACTATTCTTTTTGTAACTCTTGTGATCTAGAAGCCTCATTCTGTTGCCATAGAACCTAAGGCCTCTCATCCTCATGTCTATCTCTATCTTAGAATATTCTTCAATTTTAGATATTTTCTGTAATCTACACTCTTCTCCGGTCCATCTTGGTCCCAGGATTTTCCTAATTATTTTCCTTTCCTCTTTCTTTAGATTTTCCTGATCTGTTTTTCTGTAAAGTGTCAAGGTTTCGCTGGCATATAACATTGTTGGTTTAATGACCTTTATAATGTTTAATTTATGTATTTAGAGATAAACATTTTTTATTGTAAAAGTTTTTCATCAACCCCAGGCCTCTAAGAGCTTTTTGTATTCTTTCTTGTTAGGAATATTTTTCAGAAATAACTTCATTAAGAAATTTAAAATATGATACTCTGTTATTTTCTCCATATTTGGTTTGTAATTTAGACAATTCTAGATTTATTGTTTTAGACACTGCTTTTTTAAAAAAAAATATTTGTAATCTAACTTTTCCTGCACACTCTTATAAGGTTTCCTTCTGTTTCACTGCCATTTCAATAGAATCCTTCATTATTGCAAGATCTTCTGCACAGTTTATATATATATAATATGTATATATGCTTGTATATTTACATACAGAGGTGACTATACAGGAGAGGAAGAGACAGGGTTTGGGGCCCAAGCCGGATTGGAAAGTGGGCTTCCTCCGACGAGGCAGAGGACCCACGGGTTCATTGCCCGCTCCTTCAGCTTTCTCCATGGACATACAATACCGCATACATGGCATCCATCATTGATGGCATAAATCGATTAAAACAATTTTCGATGTATCGAAGGTAACAGTCGATATATTAAATCGTATCTGCAAAACAGGCTAATATATATATACATATTTAAATTATTATTTTTTTGAGGATCAGTGAGTGAGTGAAATAATCTATATATATAAAAATGAATGTATGTGTGTTCGTCCTTTATGCATTACTACACCAATCATCCGATTGTCATGAAACTTTGGAAAGTTTTTCAGTACACTCTAGGGAAGGTTTCTACCAACTTTTTTTTCTTATTTTATTTTTTTGGATTTGAAAAAAAGTTGAAAAATTTCTAGAAAAAAAATTATTATTTGTCTAAAAAACGTAAACGACCTTTTATAAAGAAGATTTAATTTTCTACAATATGAGCCCAACCGCAAATCCTGATTCCTGAAATCCTCAACCTGAGTTCAGTCCTATCATGTATCAAATGACTGGAATTTTATCTATATACGTGTATATAAAAATCTCCTATCACGATGTTTGTACGGACTAATCTCCGAAACTACTGGACCGATTTTAATAAAATTCGGCACAGATGCGTAACATTGTCCGACTTAAAATATAGGCTATATTTTAACCCATAATACCGTTCAAAAGACTTCAATTTGATATATGTTTGGGTTTTGATATACCCATCAACAGGTCTCAAGGCCAGACAATGTCCATTTGCCGTTTGGACTTAAAATATCCATGTTTCTCCCATGGCAATTATATGTTGCATGCCTACGTATTAGTAAATCATCTAATATATTTGTATTAGCAACGGATAGATTAACAAAAAATATTGTGCATCGATTAGCCATCAATTAAATTTAAATAAATATTTATAATTTAATATAATATTAATATCCATAATTAAAAATCAAACAATATATACCCCCATTCATTAAACTCATATTTTTATTTTATCAGTTATGAGTGTTGTATGTTATATATTTATTATACAATATGGTTAGATATGAGATGAATAAAATATAAAATCAAAAATATATTTAATTCGTGTTTTTCATTAATTCATTATTTATTTTAAATTCAAATTTTAACTAATATTTTTTAATAATATTATAACAGTCACAGCAACGCGTGGCCGGGTCAGCTAGTATTATAATAAATATAAATATGAGTATAATAAATATTTTGTATTAATCTTCATTATTATTTGTATTTTCAATACAAAAAGAGAACGTCATTTATCTGATCGTTGATTTTTCTATCGCCAATGATCCGAACTGGCTTCGCGGAAAAGTTAAAAGGAAAGATCGACATTGCCAAAATAAATTAAACCCTAGAAATACCAGCCAAGAACTTCAGCAAAATGCTGGGGTTGCTGTTTATAACTTCACCTAACGAAAACGTCTTATGGAAGAAAAACAATTAGACCTAAAAAAAAACAGTTATTGACGGCTGCCATGATGAAAAAGCGATATGAGTGGAAGAAAAAATATTTAGGCTGGACAGGAGAGAAGTGATGTTCTCAGATGAGAGCCATTTTTTGGTACAAGCACAGCGATCTCGTTTCGTTAGAAAAAGCGACAACGAAAAACGTGTACAAGAAGTTATAAAAGTTAAGGGAGCACACATTTCGTACCAAAGAAAACTTAATTGTAATTGTTTCTGTGTATTTTTCCTCAATAAAGAATATTTCTTATTTTTTAAGCATTTATTCGGAAATATTCACTATTAATTTAGCAAACCCCTTCGTTTTTAAATTCCTTAAGAATTATGGCGTGTTTTTTTTTATATTATTTTATCTGTCTCTATAAAGTGTGAGTCTTAGGCTCAGTTCATAGTAAGTAAACTGTTGTGCAACGAAGTAATCTGGCCTCTAGATCACAGAACCACGGATTATAATTAGCTTCCTCGATGACCTGGGTGTCAATGGCAGGGATGTGATTGTGCTCGCCGAGAATATTATTCTTGACTCCCTGGGGATAATTCACCATCATATATATAGTAGCTGATACCACAAACGCTGTTTTTGTTTTTTTTAGATTTGTTTATCTTTATAAATTGTTTTGTATTTTCTTGTATATGAAAAAGAAGAAAAAAAAAGTAGAAAACAATTAAAAAATTGTACTGTACTTTTTAAGTATGCATTTTAAACAAACAAATTGTAATGTACATTATGTCCGACTGGATTGATCAGTATGCTGTGTATTAGGGCAATCCAATGTAATTGGACAGCACTGCTGAAAATAAAGCATTTCTCTCTTATCAGTGAACTAATCTTATTTTTCTCATATTAATATTGATTTTCTATTTTTATTCCTGTTGAATGACTTAAATGTTTAGGCCGAAACGTTGACTTTGAAATTATAAATTTACATCCTGAATTTTTGCTCCATCGTATAAATCAAAGTACACCTGGGTAGAACTCCTGGACTTCCCGAAGGATAAAAGCCGAGGAGGATATGAGCAAGTACAGGGCCACGTGGAGGTCGATGACCCCAGTTTCCACATTAGTAGGACAGCTCCCGGATCCTGCCCTTAGGGCTATCTAGGACTGCCCGGGGCGAAGGGATTCGGCCCATCGAGGGCACGCACGCACCGTAACAGCCTGTAATCGTCACACGGACTCGTGATGATGAGGTGTACCTGCACTTTTACCCTGTACTCTTTTATATTGACGTTACTCCGGTACAACGGAACGCGTTCAATTTAGACGGATAGAAAATAAAATGATATAAGCAGTCATCAGGGTCCATGGTGCGGGGCGATTAGAATGCACTGCTTGGGGAACCTCAATAGTTTTTGGATCTCCAAGTTCTTCTGTCCTCATGTCGTTATTACAATTTAAGAACGATTGTATTACAATATTATGAAATAAACCGAACAACGTTGCTTACTTAGAACCGACTAATTTGTCATTTCAAATATGTGAGATAAAAAATAAATATTATTTTTTGTACTAATATATTACATCCAGTTGCACTAACCATTTATCGAACTAAATATTTTTTTTATATTAAGGTTCATATTTAAAATTTATTCACAAGACAAAATTGCATACTTTCTATACATTTTACCACGTCTTCATGTTAATAAGCTTCGCGATATCACATCGCTAGGTTAAAAGTGATCCGCTACGTTTTTAGTCTATTAGAATGAATAGTTAACATACACATTTTTTTTTTATTGCCTCTTGAATAAATGAATCACTAGCTTTTGCCCGCGGCTTCGCTCGAGTGGAATTTGATCTTTTTCTTGATGAGTTCCTAATTTGCCTTTAATTAAGTACTATAACGGGGAGGGAGCACATGCCCTTGTGCCCCCACATAAAACTGCCCTTGCTGTAGCCAATGATGTATAACCTATTTTATTCAATAAGTTTCATCCAAATCCGTTTAGTAGTTTTTGCGTGAATGAGTAACAAACATTCGAATTTATAATAGTAAGATATCAAAACAATAGTTTCACTCATGTTCTTTCTGTTATTTTAACAACTATGATCATGTGATTTGCCTTTAAATATGTACTATAGTTGATTCTCCACAGTATCTAAAAAACTGTTGGGAGGCACGTGTACCCGTGCGACCTCCCCATAAATCCGCGGTCGCTATAGCCTATGTGTTATTGTGATGTATAACCTATATTACGGTAAAGTTTCATTCAAATCCGTCCATTACTTTTTGCGTGAAAGAGAGACAAACATACAAACTTTCACATTTATAATATTAGTAAGATTAATTTTTACAGCAATGAAATAATAGTGAAGAGGGCAGTATATTTGGGAATTAATTGAGAGACCGGCCGTAGCGGATATATATATATATATATATTTGATTTTATAAGACATAAGTTCAGCGTATAAAGTTCTTAGAAAACTTCTGGGTATCACCAAGCACATATAAAGTAGTTAGTTAGTTGTTGGGAAAAGTTGGAAAATAAGCTTAGGCAAAGTCCCAAATTATACACTGTGCTTAAGATTGCTTATTTATTTAGTGAGTAAGGGCCGGTGTAATGTAGTGAGTGCTTTGAAACTGAACAGATGATATAGTTTTCCCCTTTTGTTTTATCTATCGAGGAACAATAGATCATTAATCAAGGAACGAGTCTTTGAAAGCATTCCTGTATCTGTAGTGATTAGGATTATGCTACTGAATATATTTAATGAACACCCTCTTAATTAATAAACACACACACACACATATATATATATATATATAATATAATATTTAGATCTTGAGTTTCAGTCTTTTATTTCTTTATTAACTTCTTAGGCGACGTTTCGAGACTAGGTTAGTCTCATAATCATGCCCTGACAGTGAACAAATTAGCTTTTTAGTAAAAACATTAAATAGCACACTAAAATAGATGTAAAATGACCTATTTAAGTTGTAATAGGTAGGGTGTACTTACAAGTTCCAAAGAACGAATCAGGTTTTCATTAATCAGTTGCCTCGTAAAACAGCATAAATTGTTTGTATTGTAATTGCTGTGATCAATGAACAAGTAATCCATTTTTTAGGAACAGCAGTTTATTTAATTGTTGAATCATATTAGATTACTGTTATTTTTATATATTATGAATTGATTAAATTTGCATAACACGAGCTAAGACCCTGATCATCCGATTTTTTGTTTACAGCGCGATTTCTATACTTCTCTATAGTTATCATCTCCTTTATATTCCGTTGAAACTATTTTTCTCTTGGTGTATAATTTTAGGTTTATCAAATTTAAAGGTATGTTGTGTATTTCTAAAATGTGTAGTGAGAGCTGTTTGATCTGGTTTATTGGGGTTTTTTATTATTGAATCACAACTATATTTGTGTTGGTACACTCTACGTTTTAAGTATTGTTCCGATGTACCGAAATAGGATTTACCGCATTTATCTTCACATTGTATTTCGTACACGACATTTGATTTTAGCTCTAATTTATCCGAATCTTTGGTTTTTGTAAATAGTCTTGACACAGTGGCTGTGTTTTTGAAAGTAATTGCGGAGTCTTTTTTACTTTTATTACCGGTGAGTGTTTTTGCTAGTCTTTCTGAAAGTGTTGGTATATAAGGTAATGTATAGTATTTTTTAGGATTTGTTTCATTTAGGTTGTTTTGGTTAGAAAGTGTTTTTGTTGTTTTTAATAAATTGCGAAGGAGGTTCAAGGTCTTAGCTCGTGTTATGCAAATTTAATCAATTCATAATATATAAAAATAACAATAATCTAATATGATTCAACAATTAAATAAACTGCTGTTCCTAAAAAATGGATTACTTGTTCATTGATCACAGCAATTACAATACAAACAATTTATGC
>CM073762.1:7142778-7354946 GCA_037127475.1 Arma custos
GATGATACGAGCAGCTTACGAGTAGATTGTGTAAGGAGATGCCGGGATCGATGGAATAATTTCAGAGAACTAATTGACCGTCGGGACATTTGGGTGATATGGGGTTTCCAGGAAAGGTTTTGGTCAATAGTGATGCCAAGGTTTTTAACGGAGGAGTTGAAACTGATTGGGTGGTCGTCTAGGATCAATATTGGGAGATTAGGAACAGCTGTAAGGAGGGATTGTTGTTTGTTCATCTAACGTCACTTTTGCTGCTATGGCTAATCGGACGATGCTACAGTGGGAGCTCTAAATTTTGCCTATCCAGGTTTAATTAGGATAGGGATTTTTAACGAGTACCTGACATCGTACAGGCTCGGGACCCCCGTTTAACGTCCCTTCCCAAGGAAGGCGTAACTAAGGATTTTTTACTCCCTTAAAAAAATCCTAAGGCCACCTGCCGGGTTACGAACCCGCGATCTTGGGTTTAGAAGTTTGTTACGCTAACCACTAGATCACAGGTGACCATATAAGGAGGGAGTTGGAACCGAGATTAATAGCCTGGATTTTCATTGCGTTCAATTCCAGCTTGTTCAGCTTTGTCCAGGCACTGATCCTATCTAGGTATTGCTGAATAATGGCGAACGCAAATAATAGCTCAGAAAGGATAAATAGATTTGGAAGTCGACAGCATACAGATGGTAGGAACAATAGTGAACAGACTTAGGAAGATCGTTGATGTAACAATTGAAGAGGAGAGGAGAGATGCTTGAGCCCTGAGCCACACCTGAGGAAAGAGGAAAGGGGTTGATTTGGTACAATAATATATTTATGTATCAACATGTACCTTAGTATGTACATTCCTACCTTATCATTTCATCCAGTTAAATCAGGACTTAATTTTTAATCTATATCAAGCACAGAAGAATCACAGATATTTTTTTTTTTAAAACATGAATACAGAAAATTGGTTACATAACTAACTGATATGTGAAAATATAAGAATGTTTTTATGTATTGATATAATGAGATTTATTATCTATAGAAGGATTTAATTTTATAATGAAATATGTTATTAAATTCGCTTACATCGGTAAAAGATCGATGGATGCATTCTTACGAACATTAATAATTAATTATGACACCAAGTTTATTAATGAATGCTACACAATAAATCACTATATAAAAAGAAGGATACATTTTTTTTAATAAAAAAAAATATAGTGTTAATAAAAATTCCATTATAAAAAACAAAAATAGAAAAAAAAATCCGGGCTATAAAAAGCCATTAATTGAACGAGTCGTTAAGAGAGACTTCAATGCCGACTGGTTTTGACATAACGGTCGATAGAGGCTATCATTGCTTCCATAATTAGAGGCGACAGAGTGATAGGGGGGACCTTGAGGGCCAGCAGCCACCACCGGCTGTGGTCGAGTCCCGGCTCCAGGGCTTGAACTTCCTCCTGAAGATGTAGTGAAGACGAACAGGAAGTAATTGAGAGGAAGGAATCGGAAGGAAAACCAAAAATGACTATTGGTAACAAGACTTTTGTATCAATAAAAGTTTCTTTTTGATATTTTTTTTTATTTAAAACATCTAAATAATAAATTTGTGTCTAAATCTAATCATTTATCTAATCTAAATAAAAAAGTAGGATTCCATATTGAGTTTCTAGTTAAAATTCATAGTCATGCGTTACACGAAATTTTTTTTTTTAATGCGTTTGATTCATAAAATTTAAAAAGAATATGGTATTTTTAAAATAAAATTTCAACTAGTTGAAACAAGTATAAAGTTTAATTATAGGTATCTAGTTTTACTAAAAGTGCAATTTTTCATTGTCTTAGACTTAGTAATAATTAAATTATCATTATTTAGATACAAATGAAAGAGTAAAAAAATATGAAATGACTAATAGACTGTCTAATATTCAGAGCCTAAACTACGTACTTCACGGTCGGAGGAGCTATAGAAGAGAAAGATATTGGTGACTAGAGGGAGAGAGTGAGAGAGAGAGAGAGAGATTTGAACGCCTGGTTAAAGTCACCAGATGTGGATGGTTGTGCTGGGGCGTGCAGTTTTCACCAACTGGTTCACGAAGAGCCTCACCTAATTAACAGCTACTACGTGACCGTCTTAACGGTACCCTAAGCTCCTTCAAGATCATGTCCATTGTCTTCGTAGGAGGATTGTTCGTTCGTATTGCTACTTTACTATCTTTGTTATCGATACGGAATAATTATTAAGTGAATACAGAGAATGGGGAAAGTGAATTGTTAAAAAATCATCCAGAACAAATAAAGCTCTTCGCTTTATTAGGAATTATAAATTAATTTTGGTAATTCTAGTAATGCACAATCCATGAAGTCTGTCGGTCACTGGAACCTATTGACTGCAGTTTTTTATAGAATACGATTCTTTGATCAATTATAAAATTAAAATAAAAAGCTATTTTAAGTGCATTTAAAAAAAACAAACAGAGAACAAATAATATACATAACTTAACAAGAAAATAATAATAATGTAGGTTCTACATTATGCAATAAATGAGGTGGCATTAACTGAAGAATACAATGTAGGTGTATATATTATAAAGATGTAATTTTCATTTACGCATATTAATCTGAAGAAACATTCGGGGCTCACCCAGCTATTGTAAATTAAATACTTTTAATCGGGATAAAAAGCATGGAGGTTGAGCGTGCTCTTGGCCAATCACCTTCCAGCACAACCGTTGCTATAGCAACAGTAACCGTTTCTATAGAAACAGTTCTACCATTGCATAGCACTGCTCCTATGAGACATTAATTGGTGCTATCGGTAGTGTTTTTTTTTTTTACTCTCAATGAAAAAAATACTGAAATACTCTAATAGACATTTTGTTATTCAAATATATAAAAAATAAGTTTCAATTTACTATAATAAGATATATCGTAATAATAATAATAATAATAATAAACTGTACCACTACAGTTGGGTGAACCCAAGGAGGGGTTTTTGATCCAACAATAGCTGTCAACAGATTAAATAATTCTCCTACCGCAGCAGGATTTGAACCTGGACCCCTTAGCCTAGCATCTTAGCATTCTACACACTGGCTGCTTACATTTGTAGATCTTTCTTCACTATCGCGAGTGGAGTGGCTCAGTGGTAGGGCACTGGAGTTGCCATGCCGGAAATCCTCGTTCAAATCCCGCTGCAGGTAAGACTTTTATTTAGTCTGTTTGCAGCCGGAGATGGATCATATGGGATCTAGGACCACCCTGGGGCTCACCCAGCCTCTGTAAAATATTATAAAAATAGGGTACCCAAAATAAGGGGGAAAATCAGGCGGTTGAGCGTGACCTAAGACAAGTCACCTCCTTGCAGAACCGTTGTCCTTGAAACAGTACAGTCTCTACCGTGAACTGAATCTCAGACCCATTCATGGGTTGTAGTGGTACAGGTTTTTTTTTTTACATCTCACTATATCTTAAGACTTCTTAAAAAAAAAAAAAAAAAAAGCCTCATTGCAACAATAATATTCAAATTAGTAGGAAAAAACAAGATAATTAACGTGCGAAATTAAATAAGTTAATTAAAAGCTAGTATCTCACTGCTAAATGACCTCAATATTTGTTGTGGATTCATAGTGTCTGAGCGTGGTTAAAAATCGACAAAATCATTTTATTTATTTTATATTTTATTTTGAATATAAATAATTTTATCAACTAACGATTAACGATAAAGATCTTACTAAATAAATTTTTCTCGTAAAAAATAATTAAAAAATACGTGCACTACCATCACGTCTATTTAGCAAGATATAGAGATACATATACAGGCCTGCTCGTTATCATTAATTTAGGATATGAATCGTTTAGAACTGAAAGTCCGTGAGTGTTCCAGATATTAATTTTCTAATATTCTCTCCCAAGATTAAAAAAAAAATTACATTAAGCAATATAATTGTTTATCTTATTATATTGTTACCATTTTTTTTTAAACAATAAGTTGAAGAAGATGAGGAGCTAAGGAAGAAGGATGTCGGTTGCCTATTTTGTTCCGGTGTCCTAAATTTCGATTCACGGAGTGAGAGGGAGGTTGAAAGGAAAGGTCAAAGAGAAAAAAAAAAATCGACCCGATTCTTCCCTAGAGCATATCAAGTGGATAATTAGCCGGAATATCTTCGATTAGCATATATATACGTCGAAGTATATATAAAAAAAAAAAAAAAAACTTGTACCACTACAACCTGTGAACGGGTCTGGGGTTCAGTACATGGTAGAGACTGCACTGTACTGTACGGTTCTGTAAGGAGGTGACGTCCTAGGTCAAGCTCAACCGCCAGATTTCCCCCCCTCATTTTGGGTACCCTATTTTTATAATATTTTATAGAGGCTGGGTGAGCCTCATGAGGGTCCTAGATCCAATATGATCCATCTCCGGCTGTAAACAGACTAAGTAAAAGTCTTGCCTGCAGCGGGATTTGAACCAGAATTTCAGGCATGGCAACTCAGTGCTCTACCACAGAGCCACTCCGCTCCCGATAGTGAGATATGAGATCTACAAATCTAAGTAGCCTGGTGTCTCAGTGTGTAGAATGCTAAGATGGTATGCTAAGGGGTCCAGGTTCAAATCCTGCTGTGGTAGAAGAATTATTTAATCTGTTGACAGCTATTGATGGATCTAAAATCTCACCTTGGGTTCACACAACTGTTGTGTTTTTTTTTAATTATTATTATTACGATATATCTTATTATAGTAAATTGAAACTTATTATTTATATTTTTGACTAACAAAATGTCTATTAGAGTATTTCGGTATTTTTTTCATTGAGTTTAAAAAAAAACAAAAAAAAAAACTACCACTAGCACCAATAAATGGGTCTTAGGTCTATGGGTCTATGCAATGATCGAACTGTTTCTATAGCAACGGTTTTGCTGGAAGGTGATTGGCCAAGATCATGCTCAACCATCATATTTTTTCTCCCGATTAAAAGTACTGCATTTGCAATAGCTGGGTGAGCCCCAACAGGGTCTTCAGATTAATGCGCATATGAAAATATTTAATATTTATACGTATATTTAATGCCGCTCATTTAATGCCACTTCTTTTATTGCATTGAGTAGAACCTACATTATTATTATTTTGTTGTTAAATTATGTATATCATTTGTTCTCTGTTTTTTCCCCCAAGGTATACGAGGAATATATGGAAGTATATATTTATACTTTTTTCTACATTGTTTATAATTAGTACATACTATATATTATTTTCATTAGTAGTATATGGACAGTTTCGAGGAGGCTAATCAGAACGAAGAATTTGATCACGTGACCAGAGACATAGCGGTAAATCATAATGGCGGGAAATTTGAATTTCGATCTCAACCTAACCTTAACCATTCGGTTTCCCGCTATTATAGTCACATATATATAAATATAAACCAATTTCTATTTGGAAAGCGGATGGTTAAGGTAAGTCGAAGTTAAAATTTAAATTTAGCGCCACAATCACGTGACTAAGAATAGCGTGTAACTGGGAAATCTTATTGGTTAATGAGATATTAATTATTAAGACTTACCGTTGTTCTTCATGAGCCCATGAGTGAGCCAGAGCGGTGCCCTTCCGGTGAGCACTTCCTGGCTCAAAGCTTCCTTGACGTAGTGCGGCTCGGAAACCACGATGGCGACCACTTCACCGAGCCTAATGGTGCAGATCCCACCGTATTCCTGGTACAGCTCCATTAGCGATATGTAGGGGGTGTCCTTGTCGATCCACGGGAGGTAGCCGACGAGAGGCAAGCCCCAAGGGCCGGGTGGCATGCCACGAGTTCGCCATACGTAGTAGAAGAAGACCGATGCGCACAAGAGGACAAACGAAGCTACCAAAATCTCGGTCAAGTCCTGGAAAATAAAAGAAAAATATATGGAGTTAATTCTATCTTAGAAATGGCCCAGAATAATGTGTATCTAGAATAACATGGACAGAAGAAGGAGATATTAAAATGAGTTGAGAGAAGATTTTAAGATCAAAGAAACGAACCACTTTTGCTTAGTTTGTTTGTTCATTTACGTCACTTTTTGCTGCTGTGCCTGATCAGACGATACTACATTGGGAGCTCTAAATTTTGCCTATCCAGGTAGTATGGTCACCTGTGGTCTAGTGGTTAGCGTAACAAACTACTAAGCCCAAGATCGCGGGTTCAAAGCCCGGCAGGTGGCCCTAGGATTTTTTTAAGGGAGTAAAAAATCCTTAGTTACGCCGTCCTTCGGAAGGAACGTTAAACGGGGGTCCTGAGCCTGTACGATGTCAGGTACTCGTTAAAAATCCCTATCCTAATTAAACCTGGATAGGCAAAATTTAGAGCTCCCACTGTAGCATCGTCCGATTAGCCATAGCAGCATAAAGTGACGTTAAATGAACTAACAAACTTTTGCTTAGTGAATCCAAAGGTTACACCTGAAACCATCCGGATTAGGATATTCATCTTCAGATTTAGAAAGACATAAAGAGGAGCAAACATTAATTTCCTATGACTCACCGTTAAACTTAGAGGAATGATAGGGGCTTTTACCATCAGAACGAGGATAGAAGAAACTTGGATAGGAATTAGCAAAGTTCATCTAGTATTAACCTCAAGGCATAGAGAAAAAGAAGCACAGAGTATTACTGACTTTTAGATTTAATCACGAAGTAATACGAATATCAGCTCGATAGGTCGCCTTCAAACTTAGGGAAGAATACTTGCGGAGGGTGAACTTTTCCATCATCCGGACACGGCTAGAAACTAAATGAATTCTCCCGGACGACTGGGTTTCGCAATTCCTCCAAGGGCATGGAGTCTTTCGAGCCAAACTTCATGACTTTGGGAAGGACATTGACCCTTATGTGCTTACTGCGGCAACCCGGAGTCCGCTCAGCATATCGTCTTAAGCTTAAGCCTTTGAGTTACAAAAGTTCTTGAAGGGAAATGGGCGTTATAAAGGCCTCTCCGAGAATGGTTTTCCCCAACCCAAGATTTTATCTAATATTCTGAGGGGCTAGGGCATGCCTTGTTTTATGCTTTCATTGCTGACAAGGAAGGCACATGCCAACGGCCATACCACGTTGAACACACCGGTTCCCGTCAGATCACCGAAGTTAAGCAACGTCGAGCGTGGTTAGCACTTGGATGGGTGACCGCCTGGGAAAAACAGGCGGTGACCATCTGGGGAAAAACCGCGGGCTGTTGGGATCTAACTAAACAGTGCACTAAATAACAATACATAGCTGGCTGTATGGATGAATGAAAGAATCCAATGCCATAAAAAAAAAAAAAAGGAAGCAAGGCACATGAAACTCTGAGCATATCCCGATAACTCCACATCTTGAATGCTTATAGGTGTTTACCTGAAGCATCCGTATGATACAGCGTTAGCAACGTAACATCTAAGTAATGCAAGTCGGAAAGTTCAAATTGGTCTTTGTAAGTAAGTACCAACTTCGTATTATTTTGATATATTGTGTATTTTATAATCAATAAACTAAAAATAATTAAATGATAAAAATAAAGCTATAGTTTATATAAAAAAAAAAAAGACTTAGTAAAGGACTGCATTCCCTGCATTAAAATGCTGTCCTAAAATTGAAATATTAGAATAAGATGTAGTTTATTTTATTTCTTATATATCTGTTCCTCAGAGGTACAGATATATAAGAAATAAAATATCGTAACTATCGTAACTGACATTTTTTTTTTGACACGGTTTTCAATTAGAGGTCATCAAGATCAAGATCAATGATGACCTCTAATTATCATTGAAAATATTGAACAACAATAAAAAGGAAAATTTAACATTAAAACTGCTCTCCAGTAAAGTTTGAAAAATGTCACTTACGATAGTTTACCTCTAAGGTACAGATATATTCATTCCATTTTTTCCATTTAAATCAGATAAAATTTTGCTATGTTTCCCATAACGCATAAAAGAAATCAGTATCAGTGGCTTTACCAATTTAAAAAAAAATGTTTATATGTATAAACGATTGAGTATGACAAAAGAGTTCTTCGATGCGTGGGTGGGCAACGCCGATACAATATAGTTACTTTTAGTATCAGTTACTTTTATTGATAACTGTTATAACCTAATAGAAATAAAATAACATGTGTTTGTATTTATGTATAATTTAAAACACAACAAATAACCAAGACAATTATGGATATAAATTTTCAATTTGGAGGACAAAAATCCACAATATTCTTCAGGATCTGCTCAAATAAATCCCTGTTTTCGTACCTCCTTCTCCAAATATATTCACATTGGTACGAATCTATCATCGTCCGGTGGGTACCGTATTCCCCTATAATTTGTAGATGAAGCAATGGGCATTAGCACATACTTCCCTCAGGAAGTGCTTCCAGTCGGTAATTGTACTATTGGACATATTTAAATCACGTTTGTAGAATTTTGTAGAAGTTTATTCATGACACCAAGAGTCTACAAATAAAATAGATTTTTTTTTTTTTTTATATTAACACTTTATTGAAATATTACAATCTGCATTCATATTGCAATCTTGTGGGCAATAAGTAATAGTGCTGTGTAGCTTACAGTCATTCCATAACAAAACAATAATATAAACAAAATAAAATAAATAAATATATACATGCGGTAGCAGAAAGAAATTAATGCGGAAATGATAATAAAATAAGGTAAAAAAAAAAATAATAAAATAAATATATAAGAAAATAAATAATAATAAATAAAACATAAAAGAAATATACTGTACACATTCATACTCTATTTACAATTTGCCTGGGGTCCCCGAACTGAGCTTCTTCCTCATGAATGAGGGCAAAGCAGGAGTCCGGGAGGCCCCAGCCCCCTTTCCCAGCCGCGTCACTGGCATTAAACGCCAATGGAAGCTGGTTACAAATAAAATAGATGATGTTATAAGAAGTTCATGCATTCTTGTAATCTTGAATAACGATTTTCATTAATACATTAATTCATTTCATATCCCGTGGAACAGAGTCTTTTTAATACTGAAGCACATTTTATGCTTGATTCATGATTTTTAACTATTTTCGCCAATTCTAAGAAATACATTTTAATGACTGAGTAAATCATATGTACTATAAGTAAACTACATGATTTCATCTTTCTTTACATTTTTTTTTCTATTAGGTTATAACAGTTATCAATAAAAGTAACTGATACTTGAATTAACTGGTGGGAGTCTTCTTGAAAAGACCTAATATATCTTTATTCATACAGTAAAGATCGTTTGGTTATGTTTGAACCAACCCTAAATTCATTTGTATTGGTTAAAATCCATTCAAAGTTAGTTAAAAAAAGGTATAATAACTAACGTGTTAAAAGTAATCGTTACTCCGACTCCGAACATGCAACAGCGTTTACTTTCTACATCATATATTAATAATATACTGGGTATATGATTCGGTAATTAATTGTTAATTATATATTCCATGCACTTCCGCCTCTGGAACCGACAAGCGCTTAAATTAACAAGCCTTCAATCAATGTTCCGATTACCATGACCAGACAGGTTTGATTTGACTCGAATTAAGATTTGTCCCGAAGAGAGATTTGACTTGAACTAGACTTTGACGATTTCCAGGTACTACTTAACCGCTACCATCCTCATTTATCCGTGCGACGTGATCAACCCAGCGTAGTCTTCTAGAATTCTTTTGTTAAGTAGGTCTTTTAAAATAGGTTAAAAGAGTAATTTTAAGTTCACTATAACAAAGTTTCAAAAACAAAATATTATGTTTTTATATTTAAAGAGAAAAGATAGGTCCTCGGCCGGGATTGTAACCCAAAACCTCTGTCTCTCCGTGACAGTACCCAACCATTTGAGCTACCAAGGCCGCCTGCCGGCAGAGGACAGATCTTTTCTCTTATCCGATCCCATGTCCTCGTGTTCTCGCAATTTTTGCGATGAATACACTAAGAAGAAAGTTCTTTGAACATTAATTTAATTTTAGGATCTTATTGACTTACGTCATATTACTATTTATAATTTTTTATAATTATTGGTCATTTTTTTTATTTTTTAAATTTTTATTTTTAAAGAGAAAAGATAGGCCCTCGGCCGGGATTGGAACCCGAAACCTCTGTCTCTCCGTGACAGTACCCAACCATTTGAGCCACCAAGGCCGCCTGCCGGAAGAGGACAAATCTTTTCTCTTATCCGATCCCATGTCCTCGTGTTCTCGCATCCCATGTCCTCGTCTTTTCTCTTTAAAAATAAAAATATTTAAAATACTATAGTTTGAACTCAGCAAAAGTATTTTGGCTTAAATAGACTGTCAATAAACTCATTGATTGAAATCGCATAATAACTTCTCTGCTGTTTGATTATTTATTTAACGTAAAATTATGATACTACTGTCATCAAAAAGTAAGGTGAAATTGGCATTTAAAACTCCCGGGCATAAGGAAGGCTGGTAATTTTGTTTTCCTAGGTTGGTAGGACTGTCTATAACATTTGCCAAGCGTTCTTTTTGTCAAAAGTTTGATTATCTTAATTTAATAATTGAATAATTTCTGTTTTTTGATCCCGCTAAACGGTCCCTCCCTGTTTTGTATTGTATGTCAGCGGCTTTGAGCCAGTTCGAGTAAAAACCGCCTTCAGCGGACTCAGCCCATTATAACGCCTTAAAATACCGAAAGTTGACAGAAGGCTTTTGGTTTATATAATAGCATTTTCAGGTATTTCTTGTAAATTTGTATTTTATTGTAAATAAAATTTTAGAGGATGAGAAAAAAAAATAAACAATTTAATTATTTTTTTAGTTACTCGTACATCCAAAATTTCAGATGTCTAACTTCAAAACTGAAGGATTCTATACAATCTTTGAACCCCTATTATATTAAAGGGGAAACCCTTGGGGAATTATCCAAATTTCTTTCTTAAACTATACAAAGAACCTATCTACAAATTTCAAGATGCTAAGTTCCTATTTTCCTATAATTATGTATCATAAAGGGGGGCACTAGCCACCGTGCCCCCATATAAAGCTGCCCTTGCTACTATTTTACTCAATAAGTTTCATCCGAATCCGTTCAGTAGTATTTGCGTGAATGAGTAACAAACATTCGCATTTATAATATTAGTAGGATATCAAAATAATAGTTTCACTCATGTTCTTTCTGTTATTTTAACCACTACTATCATGTGATTTGCCTTTATGTAATTATGTATTATAATGGGTTCTCCACAGTACCTAAAAAACCTTCGGAGGGGGCACGTGTCCCCGTGCCCCCCCAAAAATTCACTCTTGCTGTAGCCTATGTGTTATTCTGATGTATAACCTATATTACTGTAAAGTTTCATCCAAATCCGTCCAGTAGTTTTTGCGTGAAAGAGAGACAAACATACAAACTTTCGCATTTATAATATTAGTAGGATATTAATATTTATGTTTTTAAAAACGAACAGATAACTAAAGAATAAAACAATTGTCCATCAACAGTCATGATATAACAATATTAAGATCCAAATTTTTAATTGGTTGAAATTATTTTGTGTTAATTCACCGAGAGTGCGTTATAATTACTTTAGCTTGAATCAAATGACTAGACACTTAAGTCTCTAACTTCAGTGTAAATTCTCTCAACCGGTAAACTTAATATATTGATGAATTCAATTAATTGGATAAGTGCTGAGAAACTTACTCATTTTTAAGTCCATCAATAATAAGTTCTTAGATAAGATACAAGTCGAAAATAAAGTCGCGTTATCGATTTCCCTTCGCGCTATCTTGTGTAATTTGTAGCAACTAATTACATCGTAATCCACCTCAAATATATTAAAAGTATTAATTTTTATTTTAATATTGTTGGTAATAAAACTTCAGAATACATTCGCGTTATGCAAGCTTAACTTATATTCCTTATTTAAACAACAATAAATCTAATGTTTCTTAGTTGGGCCTCCATAAATCCAATTGACCCTACTATCTGCTGGTGTCACCGCAGCTCTCACTGCGATTGAAACTGCAAATTTATAAGTCCATAATAAGACCTGCAATGCTCTATGGACGCCTCTACAAAACAACCCTGATGCGCCTGCAGCAGTACAAGAACTCCATCCTTAGACGGATTGTTCGAGGCACATCGCTCGAGAGGGCACGTACCGCCACAATCCGGGAGGAGCTTCGGCTCGGTGCCTGGGTACATAGGACGGAGGCACATGAATTTTTTGATGGGCTGAAGCCCTGTGCAAATCCCCTATTTATGGACATAAAACCACCTCTTAGGCCTGGGAGATGGCAGGGCTGTGCCACATTGGTCGACGTGCTCTCGTTGATCTAGAGATGGGGTGGGGACTCCCTTGTTCTTTTCTCTTCATCCTTTATATTCACCCTTCTTCTTCACTTCCTTTCCTCCTAATCCCGTAAGCCGTCCCTCCCTGTATTGAATTGCATAAAGTCAGCGACTTTGTGCCGGTTTGAGAATAAACCGCCTTCAGCGGACTCAGCCTAATGTTATCCTTTAAAACACCGAAAGGGGTTTTTAGTTTATATAGCAGCATTGGATCTATTTATTATATTTGTAATTTGTAACTATTGTATATATATTGTAAATCTTAGAGGAATAAAAAAAACAATGTTTTTTAATATGTACAATACGATACATTATGAATTTCGAGCTTCCCACACTGGTAGCCATTCTACAAGAGTAAGATAAAAAATGTACTAAAATAGTTATTATCTATAATCTATAGCAGAATGTGTGTAATAAAACGAAAAAACATAGAAACAGACCTGAAGACTGAAGTCGTTTATTAAATCGACCAGGAACTTCAAACTCAAAAAGATGTTCGCTGTAACGTAGTTCACGATCAACATCTTCAGTTCTTGTACAAATTCCACAAAAATATCGGAGGTAATGGAATTGTTAAAATACAATATTCCTAAAGGCAAAGCCATTTTTCTAAAATGTATATATAAAATAACGAGATCTAAAAGATAACCTTAATACAGAATCTAAAAAAATAATCTGATGCGATGTTCTAATTTCACTATCGATATTTACTCATTAAAATATATTTCGTTCGCTAAGGAAGTTCATTAAGATAGGAAATCCTAAATGTTAAAATTGTAAGAGGTTATATACAGTAGTGGTTAAACTTTATAACACTCCTTTACTTGATCTCTTGATTGTTTTCATTTATAAAGATTTAAAAGAAAAAGCGATCTCGATGTTAATGTTTTACTTTTCAAGATACGTGAAACGCAAAAGTTCTCTAGATTGTGGTAGTAGTTCTAATCCCTACAGTTCGCGAGTGGATATGTGAAGTGATCTCGGACAAACTATCTTCCTGCATAACTGTTGTCCTAAAAAAGTACAGTCTCTAACATGTCTAAGATTCTTCATGGGTAATAGTGGAAAAGATTTAATTTTTAATTATTTTTTCATTTACAACTATATTACAAAAATTAAACAAGTAAACAAAATGTCATAATTGATAGATAATGAATGACATTGTTAAAGGCATGGAGAGAAACTACCCTGGTACTGATACTACTCAAATAACAAATTCAATTTAAAAGGTCACGAGGCCATCTTCTTTCCAAACTCCTCGGAGGATTATCAGGAACTGAAGAGGAAGCTAGATTTGGAATTAGCTACCTTAAGTGGAAATAAAGTTTGTCCAGGAAAGGATATCGGGTCGGGCGACATAAGCGGCTAATGGGACATTGAGGATTTTACTAAGGATTTTGGATTGCATGGATTGGATACTAGAGAAATTCGATGGCTTAGTGGAACCCAAACTTCTACTCCTTAAGTCCAAATACCTCTTATAATAGTCAAGTATATTAGTCTTTTATGTTAGAGAAGAGTTGGTCGACTGTATCTTCTAATTTAAGGAAGAAATAGTTGGGGGTGCAGTCAATGAAAACACCAAAATAAGCATAACTTATTTATTATGTGCCGACGTTTCGGCCTACAATGTAGGCCATCTTCAGGGCGAATAAAACACGTTACAGTTTGGGGAGCTCAGAGACAAGTCAAGCAATTGTAACGTGTAACCTGGAACGTGTTTTATTCGCCCTGAAGATGGCCTACCTTGTAGGCCGAAACGTCGGCACATAATAAATAAGTTATGCTTATTTTGGTGTTTTCATTGACTGCACCCCCAACTATTTCTTCCTTAAATTAGTCTTTTATAATTACTTAGGAGCTTAGAGCGTTTGTCTAGTAAGTGTTGAAGTAGCCTGAAGCCTGAACAGCGAACAGTTTCATGTCTTTTCATTACAGTAAGAGGATTCCAAGCTAAAAGTAGTGGCAAACGTATGAATTTTTTTTATTATTTATAGTTCTTAACCATAAATCTCTGCAGTTAGTTATTAAAGATGGACCAATAGTGTCAAATACTAATAATGTTTATTTTCCAGGTAACCCTGAAATCCAACGTGTATAGATTGGATTATTAACATAATAACAACAGGGAATAATTCTTTCATTTTTTCTTCCAAGGCTTGGGGGTCTATGAACCTGTATTGATTTGTAAATCGTATCGTGAGTGATTGGTCGAATCTGCTTAGCATAGAGTCAATTCTATTTTAGCTTCATTCAGGATCCTCATTGCTTCTGTAATGCCTGAATGTCTGAGGATCAATGATTCTTCGTTGCAAGTTATCATGACCGGAAGTAGTTGGTGGGGGCTAAATCAAGAATGTTGATGAGGACGACAGAACTGCAAACAACAATAGTATGGTCTCTACTATGTACTGAACCTTTGTGGGTTGCCGTGGTACTGGTTTTTTATCTAAATCGGACTGTTTTTAACGAAAATACAACACATTACACTTTGTAACCATATACATCGCACAGCTAAATAAGGAAATTAACATGAAACTGTTGGTAGACATTTTTCGTACTACGTGTAATAGAAGCTGGTTTTATAAAGAAGAAAACAATTATAATATAAAAGATAAAAGGGTATCTGCACAGTAGGTTGTTCTTTACTATTTCTTGATCCCGATCCCTCCCTGTTTGGATTGTATAACGTCAGCGGCCTTGGGCCGGTTCGAGTAAAAACCGCCTTCAGCGGACTCAGCCCATTGTAACGCCTTAAAATGCGGGAAGGTAACAGAAGGCTTTTGCAGGTATTTATTACCTGTATATGTAGTAAATTGTATATATATTGTAAATAAAATCTTAGAGGATGTGAAAAAAAAAATGTTCTTTTGAGTTGAGTTACTATTTTTATCATTTCCTTTTAATATTTTATAAAAATAGAAGTTACCATGAGCTTCAGTGTGGAAAACGTAACGTAATTATGCGAAATGTGTATACTTCACTAAAAAATTTATTTCGAAATGAAGGTTTCAACAAACGTAGGCGGATCCAGTGTATCCCAGACGGTTTCTTGTGTACTGTGGAGAATCAATTACAGTACATACTTATAGGCAAATCATGTGATGATAGTTGTTAAAATATATAAATAAAATAACAGAAATAATATGAGTGAAACTATTGTTTAGATATTTTAATAAACCTTTGAAACCTTCCTATAAATCCTACAAGTTTATTTCTAAGTTATTGTTGATTTTTTTGCCCGTGTGCCCCCCAGATCCTTGTCTACAAACATATTTCATCTATACACCAAAATATGAGTCGAAATTTTTATTTCTTTATGAAATGATTACAGTAAACTACTCGTACCCATAATTCGATTCTCTCATCCGCCCAAAAGCTCTCGATAACTAGTATTTTGGAGAAATATTAAATATGGAAAGAATATCAGTTAAACTTGTAACTCAACTCGAAGTGACAACTTGTGGAATAATTACCCATAAGAACTATTATATAAAGTAAATAAATTATAACCCACGTGGTTAGAGTAAATATATAGATTGAATGTATGTAATCGAATGTTTGCTACATATCATCGGTAAAACTAATTGCAGTTTTAAGATATAAGATTATATTAATACTAGCTTACCTTAGATAAGATAAAATTTCGCCTCAGAAAGACCAATGGCCAAATGTGTGTTGTTTTTTTTTTTTTTTGTTTTACATGCCTTCTTTATCGTGAAGAAGGTTCGAAAAATATCCATCCACGATTTTAACGATTACATTAATTTATTTTAGTATTTATTTATTTTTCTTAAATTGTTATGGCTCTTTTCATAACCAATGGAGATATAATTAGTCAAATAAAAGAAATTAATCTAAATAAACAGTAGATTAAAAATTGGTAAGTCCCGACTTGACTAAGA
This sequence comes from Arma custos, assembly GCA_037127475.1. Classification (NCBI taxonomy): domain Eukaryota; kingdom Metazoa; phylum Arthropoda; class Insecta; order Hemiptera; family Pentatomidae; genus Arma; species Arma custos. The sequence continues at coordinate 7,158,984 of CM073762.1, forward strand.
GGAAAAATGAAATATGAAGATTGAGACAACATGGCTTCAAGAGAGAATTGAAGCCAACAGGAAAACAAGGAAGGGCATAAAGAAAGGCAAATGCATGCATTTATGTTCGTTTGCGTTGTTTGCAAAAAAAAAAATAATAATAATCACACTTTATAAATATAAAAACTAATGTGATATATCTGTAAACTTTGCTATAGTGTATCATTTTATGCTTGGTTTTTATTTCATTTACGATGCCTAAAATATTACCTTAAGTTACGTTATTAATCAAATATACAACTTATTCTATTAAGAAATCATCTAAGTAACTTGATATACCACAATTTAAACTCAACGTTCTCTACTAAGAAAATTTTCAGATACACCACATTAGAGAAAAAATATCTACAGCCTCGGTGAATAAGTGGTTAAGACTAATTTTCTCCAAAATGAGTTTCTTGTACTTAAGTAAGCGGAATCTCGAGTTATTTTTATAGTGGATTAGGGGCTAAGTAAGGCATTGGCTTGAAAAGGGGTTATTGCTTATATTAAAACTCTATTTCAAGCCAAAGTAATGATACAATTCCGGTTATCTGAAAGCAGTTAACTCTCTCTGGACAAAATCCGACTTAACCACTTATTGTAGTGGGGCTGTGGATATAATATATTTATATCATATTATATTATATAATAATTATTATTATATTAACTAACCTTAAATACGAAAGGAGAGTCCAATCCGTAATAGGCCTGAGAGCGATGGTAGGACACCATGACTGAACTCGACTGGAGCGGACTGGACTGTGACTTATGTTCCTCTAAGACCCATGATATATAATGTCCTAGTCAGTCCTCTTCATACATACTTCAACACATTTAAAATTCAAACACACTGTTTTTATTTTTTTTTTCTTGGGAAATTGTCAGTCAATACCATTTTTTATTCAAAATTTAACATTTGTTATTCCATGTCCTGAATAAATCACCGTCTAAAACTGTTTTTTTTTGTTTTGTTTCTTCAGTGAATTTGTCTTTAAAACCTAGTAGAGTCCTAATCATAAGATATTTGCCTAAGATATAACGTAGCTGATTTTATCTTTGAAACATATAGTATTAAAAATTAAAATTAAAATGAGAAAAATATTTAAAAGAGACTTAAAATAATAACTAGAATTGCAATAATAAAATTCCAAAATACTTGAGCCTTAAGGCACCATCGTGACATATACAAATAAATTCACATCAATTAAGATATACTTTTATTTTGAAGAGAAAAGATTTATCTTGGCCGGGATTTGAACCCGGGATGTCCGCATCTCTCTTCACCGATCCTATATCCCCGTGTTCTCGCAATTTTCGCGATGTATCTCGTCCAAGAAACAACTTTTCTCTTCAAAATAAAAACATTTAAAAATAATTACCATCAAGAGTAAGAAATAAGAAAAATATTATAAAAATATAGTGTTGCCGTAAGTCAACGAGATCCTAACTAAAGTAATGTTCAAGGAACATTCTTCCCCGTGTATTCATCGTGAAAATTGGGAGAACACAGGAATATAGGATCGGTGAAGAGAATGGAATTTTCTGGCTTGGTTACGAGCCTTGGTAGCACAGATGGTTAGAGCACCGCGCTAGAGATGCGGACGACCCGGATTCGAATCCCGGTCAAGACAAATCTTTTCACTTCATAAATAAATAAAAATAATTAACATCGTAAATAATATAATAAATAAAATAAATTATAAAAACACATGTCAACGAATAATTAATATGATTCCTTGTGAGACAGCTTCATAACCTCAAGACGTCCAATCATGCATCATACACATAATTGAATTATTATGAGAAACATATTAATTATGGTACTTGTTTGTTTGAACGTCCGTTGACATCAGCGCGCTCAGGTGTCACTTAGCTCAACTGTCGACCGTGCCAGGTTATAAACAATTAGGGTCATTATTGTCAATGTCATTGTCACCATCCCTAACCACCCCTTACCACTCCTATCCGCCCCTAACCACCTTTAACTAAACAAACAATACACTTAGGTATCACAACAATAAGGTTACGATAACAGTTAACAGGAGTTTAGTTAAGAAAAGTAACACTTGGGGCGCTGGTATCAACGGAGTTCAAAACAGACAAGTGCCTTAATTATTTTTAATATTATTAATTGAAAAGTAATTTTAAGATTGCTATAGGTCAATTAGGCTCTAACGAAATGGATATTCATTATGGCGAGTTACATATCAACGATACAAATTAAAAAAATTCTTATGTGAAAAAAAGCGTATTTATCGTTTTCTTACTTTAATTAGGATTTTGTTGACTCACGTCATATATTATTTTTTATTAATTGTTATTATTTTTATTTTGAAGAGGTGCATATTCATCCCTTACTAAGAGCATTGCTACGGAGAAGCAGACGATCCGGGTTCGAATCTCGGCCAAGGCAAATCTTTTCTCTTCAAAACTATATTTTATATTTTAAAAAAAAATATTTAAAAATAATAATAACAAATACAAATTTTCATCAAAGATAACTACGATATAACTATTTTTCGTTTAAAAAACTATAATTTATGTTAACTAAACGTGTATATTATTTATTATGTATTCTGTATATTATGCATATATATATAATACTTTCGTCCATTCGCATTAAATATGCTATATGGAGGTAATGGAAAAATTTCGTTGCGTTTATAAAATAGCATTGAGTTGAGTAAACTGATATTATATCTGGAATTATATTAACCCCGAAACCTCTAAAGATTCCGGCCATGTTCTAGGAAAATTGATGAATTGTTGCGGCACAGTTTGCAATTATATAGAAAGTGATGAGTCTTCTCCGAGGCTATGGAATATTCCGTTTGTGCTTTGTGTTTTCTGAAACCATATGTATATATATATATATATATATATATATATATATATATATATATATATATATATATATACATACAATTTTTCCCCTTCTGTTTTTGAGATTCAGTGAATACTTGTTAAACGATCTTTAAGTGAAGTATAGACAGTGAATATTAGCATTACCATAAACATTTGTAACATGAACAGAACAATTTATGCATTAAATTCGCGCTTTTAGTCGTACGAATGTCAACGTTCTATTTACAATAGGGTGTTTGGATTGAATGTGTGGAACAGTGTATGAAGTTTAACAAGTGTTGACTGAATCTCGTAATAAGAAGGAAAAATCTAATTATACATTCCTCGTGGTTTTGTGGACTACATGAATTCCATATCAATTATAAATTCTAAAGCAATTGCTGTATATCGAAAATGATAAATATATTTTTTAGTTAAAGGTGGTTAGGGGCGGTTAGGGGTGGTAAGGGGTGGTTATGGATGGTGACAATGACATTGACAATAATGACCCTGATTGTTTATAACCTGGTCGAATGTTGAGCTAAGTGACACCTGAGCGCGCTGATGTCAACTGATGTTCAAACAGACAAGTACCATAATTATATAACAATTCTATTATGTGTATGATGCTTGATTGGACGTCTTGAGGTTATGTAGCTGTCTCACAAATAATCATATCAATTATTCGTGGAAATGTTGATGAGGGATTTGCTATATATATACTTAATAACTCTATATCTTAATTGTATTTTTATCATTCATTTTTTATTTCTTATTCTATTGATGGTAATTATTTTTATATACTTTTATTTTGAAGAGAAATGATTTATCTTGGCCGGAATTCGAACCCGGGTCGTCCGCATCTCTAGCGCGGTGCTCTAACCACCTGAGCCATCAAGGCTCGTAACCAAGCCAGAAAATTCCATTCTCTTCACCGATCCTATATCCCCGTGTTCTCGCAATTTTCACGATGAATACAAAGGGAAGAATGTTCATTGAACATTACTTTAGTTAGGATCTCGTTGATTTACGGCAACGTTATATTTTTATAATTTTTTTCTTATTTCTTACTCTTGATGGTAATAAGAAAAATATTTCTTTCCATCAAATTATATTCTTATATTTACGTAACATTTTTTATATCAAAATAATTTTAAATTTTAGAAACAATCTATATATCGGAAGTGCTGCTTTAAGTGAAGTTTTATATTTCATTTTACTTTCCACCAAACATTAAGTTTATTATTACAGAATTCGTGAAGGAATCATTTATCCATGTATGATTTCCTTGTATGCAATGGAGTGTCCTCGTATTGAACTAATTTAAAGAAATTATTGAATGCTATTTTAATCAAGGCCAGGCATGCGTGTTTCGCAGGAAAACCTTGTGTTTATAATCGTTCATATTATTGTAATTATGTTCCTTGAAAGAAGTATTCGCAAAATGTTTGATATTTAGATGTCAACATATATCCATATTTGTCAATCCTTAGTCAAATTTGACTAGTTTCCTCAGTCATTGTGCCTTTTATTCTGTATGAATATTGCTGTATGATAAACTGAATAATAAATAATAAGTGATGATTCAAAAATAGTTTATCTATCTAGTACACGCGGTCATTTTTATCTACTAATTTGTAGAATAAAATAATGCTATTTACTCATTAAGAAAGTAGAGAGCGAAATACAAGCTAGAAAATAGGTGCTATTCCTCACTACAAAGAGTGTTACAATTTAAATATATTCCACTGCTTTAGTTATAAATAGTTATAATCATTTAATATTTCTTCATAAATTAAGTTCAAATAAATATTTGACAGGAGAGTTACATCAATGCTTGGTAGAGTAATAAAATAAAAATAAAAACAAACAGAGATTTTAGTGGTCTGTATAAAAATCCTGACTTAGATTTATATTTCAAAGATAACAGTTATCAGACCTATTTGGACATACGGAGTTGAGCTTTGGGGCTCTACTAAACCATCCAATTCATCTCGCATCCAATCCTTACAATCCAAAATCCTTCGTAAAATCCTCAATGCTCCTTATTATGTTACAAACAAACTCATCCATCATGATCTTAATATCCCATATGTTACTGATTTGGCCCAAACTAGATACCTATCCTTCCATGACAAGCTCCATACACACTTGAATCCGCTAGTCTCTCGACTTGCTTCCCATACTATACCTGATAACCCTCCGAGCTGTTTGAAAAGAAGATGGCCTCGAGACCATCAACTATAGAACTTTTTTGGAGTGCTACCGATGGGCAGTTTCTCCACAAGGGTTTTTTTTTGTTCATGTCCTTTGTTCATACAGCCAATTTACTTGATGTAATGTTATTACAGTTGTAAATATCAATAAATAAAAAAAAAAAAAAAAAATATTTCAAAGAGAGGAGAATAAGATCTTTGATACATATTCATCGAATAAATCAAGAAAGACATTGGAGGAACACCCGAACGGTAGAAGAGGAAGAGGTAGACCCAAGCTACGGTGGTTCGAAGATTCGGAGGCTGACCTGCAGCCAGAAGAGCTGCAAAGGATCGCTCTAAGCGCAGGAGAATTGTTGAGGAGGACCTTCTTTGTCTTCAAGTCAAAAGTCCAACAAACAACAGCAGTTTACAACTTGGAGGAGTATTTTAAATAAAACATAAAATCCTGCATTATTTTCAGGATAACCCAATATTTACAACTGGAAATTTGATTCATATCAACATTTTTTTAAAAAAATAGTCGTTTTTTTATTTTAGTTATCTTGTTTTTGTAACTGGAGTACATCTTTCTTAGTCAATCATTCACGTGAGTAAATTAAAACCTATTTCCAGTCATATATTATTTTTCTTTATTTTAAAAACGTTTCAACAATTCCATGTCATTTTCAATTTACATTATTTTTAAGTCCTTTAACATTATTTAATTTTAAAAATGTTCTCTAAAAATTTGTTATATAATTTTGTACATTTTCAACCTTTTTGGTTGATTGTCATATAATTTTAAATTTTATTATAATTATTTATTATATTATATTATAATAATAATTTTTTATTATAGTTTTAAATTATATGACAATCAACCAAAAAGGTTGAAAATGTACAAAATTATATAACAAATTTTTAGAGAATATGTTTAAAATTAAATAATGTTAAAGGACTTAAAAATAATGTAAATTGAAAATGACATGGAATTGTTGAAACGTTTTTAGAATAAAGAAAAATAATATATGACTGGAAAAAGGTTTTTAATTTACTCACGTGAATGATTGACTAATAAAGATGTACTCCAGTTACAAAAACAAGAAAATTAAAATAAAATAAATTTTTCTGAATTCTTAACCTCATCAGGAAGAACATGCAATTACTAGAGAAAAAAAAAAGTAGTAACCGAGAATTGGTTATTAACTTTGATTAATAACAGCTAAGTGTATTGGATTATCTGAGCTGAAAATTCGGTTCGAATTCGGCTATCGCAGATAAATAATTTAACCTTTTGAAAGACACAGCAGTGCCCTGGTGCTTTATAAAGTAGGTAACTTTATTTGTCAAAAACCTGGTGGTTGAGCTAGATTTTGGGCGAATAAACTCCCTGAACTACCTAGAAACAGTACAGTCTCTACCATTTACTGAACCCAAGATACTTCGTGGTTAGTAGTGGTACGGATTTTTATTTTATTAATTTTTTTTTTTAAGAGATCTTACCTAAAAAAGTTCTAAATACGAATGCCTTGCTACTAAAGAATACTAATGCCTTGCTAGTTGCTATATTAATGCTATCCTTAGTAAACTGCTGCAAAAAGCCTCGAGAAAGGCAGCCCTAAGACAATATATTTGGACTAAGAGGAGCATGGACCAGGTGGTGTGACTAGGTCGCTCCGAAAGAGGTCACTGGTCCAACTACCAGCCTCCGCCTCCATCTTCCTGAATCCTTCGTCCTTATTATCTCTCCATTGGCGAATCCTTTTTTTTTATTGGATAGTGATTCGCATATATGTGAGACTTGTTTTCTGCTCTCAAAAAAGAAAAATATACCACCTGTTTTTCCTCTTACATAAAAAAAAATAATAATAGATGTCCATGAATAATAATTAGTATTTCTATATTGAGAAATGTTGATATGGTAATAGTTACATGGCATGATGATGAATATATGTTATATACTATATACACATATATACAAAGAGACCTAAAAATGGCTAAATCTCATTCCAGAAAAACAAAAATAATGACAACCGATAAAAAATATACAAAGAAAGCAGTGAAGACTAAATACGGGCAGATAAAAGAAAGAAAAAATTATCAAGTATTAAATCGAGATCATCATCAGCAGAAATTTATCGGACCTGCCTTCATTGGACTCCACACACAAATTCACCAAATTATAAAAACTAAATATCTTCACACTAAAATAGAGCCAAAAACTCAAAAAGAAACACTATTATTTATTATAATGCAATTGGGAAAAACCACATGTTTTACATGTTTGGAGCCTGTTTGGGCTGTTGATCGCGTCTTGGTGGCGGGGTGCTGTCTCATGTTTGGAGCCTGTTTGGGCTGTTGATCGCGTCTTGGTGGCGGGGTGCTGTCTCATGTTTGGAGCCTGTTTGGACTGTTGATCGTTGGGATGTTTTGCACCTTTTTCTTCGAGATGCGATTCACATAACCCCCTTTTTGGATTTGGTGTCTTGATAATGCCTGAATAGGCGAAACGTCGACTGGTAAGTAGGTGTATTTTTTGAAACATAAGGCTTTGCATTGTGGTTTTCCCAATTGCATTATAATAAATATCTTCACAAAAGACATTAGTCATAGTCAGGCTGAACGGGTTAGAATCAAATTGTTTCAATATTGCAGGGGGTCAAACAAGGATACAGCCTAATCCCTTTGTTATTCTTGCTATTAAAAACACAGATGTTCTTGTGGAAGAGATAATGAAGCAGGTGAATTCGGGATGGACGGAGAAAATGGCAATATATAGAGGGAATGAAGGATTATTGAAGGGTGAGAAAGAAAGAGCTAAAACCCGATATATAATAACTACGAGTTAATGTTATCATACTATTTTATATTTTTTTTGATTACTGCAAGTATTACTATAACCTAAAAGAATAGGTCACTTCACTGCACAACCGTTGGCCTAGAAAGAGTAAAGTCTCTACGAAGTACTATACCCAAAATTCTTCATTGATTACAGCATTACAATTTTTAATTAATTAGATCATAAAATAAAATTCACTTAAAATATCATCTAAAGTTTTTATTTTTAGCAGCCTATATTGAAAGAAATTTCATTTAACAATTAGCAAACTATTAGTTTTTATATAAGCTTAAACTGTGATTACGAATTGATGAGTTATCCAACTTATAATAAAGTCCATGAGTTATTCTATTGAATATTATTTTTGATATAATATAACATCTTAAAAATTGAACTTTCTAAGTAAACCATAATTATGTCATTCATCCTTCTTTTCCCAATCTGCTGGTGTTCCTCAAGGTAGTATCCTTGGCCCAATCCTTTAAACATTTTATACAGCTAACATCCCGACTCATCCTAATACTATCCTTAACACGTATTCTGAAGATACATGTCTATTATCAGTCAACACCAATCCAGTTATTGTAACCCTAAGCCTCCAATCCCATATCACTGATCTTCAAGAATTGTGTCAACACTGGAGAATTGAAATATACTCTCAAAAATCGCATCAAATCACTTTTACCTTACGTCGTAAACGAATGACTTCCTGCCCTTCAGTATCCTTTAAAAATATCCCACTGGTGCCTGTAGAACAGATCCGATACGTTTCAGGCTACTTCCACACTTACTAGACACTCACTAAACACTTCAAGCTCCCAATAAATTAAAATAGACAGATATACATGACTATCATTAGACCCATCTGGACATACGGAATAGAGCTTTGGGGCTTTTTCCTCCCTAATTCCTCTCGTATCCAATCCCTACAGTCCAAAATCCTCCTAAAATCCTCAATGCTTCTTATTTTGTTAAGAATAAAGTCATCCATAACGACCTTAATGTCCTATTTGTTGCTAATTTCGCCCGAACCCGGTGTCTATCCTTTCAAAAAAAACTTCATTCCCACTGAAACCCTCTAGTTTCAAACCTAGCTTGTCTCTACTTGACATTGTCTCATGCCATTATGTATCCCTTAGCCTATTTACTTGTATTATTGTAAATATCAATAAATAAATTTAAAAAAATATTGCATAACAGCTATTATTAGTTCATTATATACTATATTGATGTGATTACTGCTAACGACAATATCTATGATATTACTTGGAAAAAACTTACTGCATCTCTACAATCCATGAAGGGCCCATTGGTTCATTGTATGGTAGAAACTGTACTATTGCCAAGCCAACGGTTACGCAGGGAGAAGATATTTACGGGGACTCCCTTAACTCCAAAGTTAAGGAAACTCCAAAGTTTTTCCGACGATTTGGGGTACCCAGTTTATTGATGGCTTAGTGAAGCCCCAAAACTCTATTCCTTAAGTCCAGATGGGTCTAATGATTGTCGTTTATATGAGTCTATTGTAATTAATTGCGAGCTTAGAGCGTATGTCAAGTAAATGTTGAAGTAGCCTGAAACGGCGAGCTGTTTCTTGTCGTTTCAGTCTAGTATGAGGATTCCATGTTAAGCGTTTGTCAAGGTGTAGTCCTAAGTACCGGACATGTTATATAGGAATCAGTGGGACGTTATTAAACGATACAGGGGGAGGAAGTCATTGGTTTAAACCGTTAATTAATTTTTAAGTTAAAAACCTGCTATTAATTTATTCCGGTTATCTACCGATATAATATAAATATTATATAGCTACAAAACATTTCTCAAGTACTTAAAAATAGCCTTGACATCGTTAAGTAAAGTTATTGTATGCGAAGGCATCTTGAGAAAATGTTTTTTTAATATCTTGTATTATATAAATAGTATTATATAAATACTAATAGCTTACTAAGATATGATAAACAATATTCTGTGCATACTTACAGCAATTCTTGTTCAATTAAATCAAATATTTTACATTCAATGCTAATGATATTATTAAATCCAACATAATAAAGTATATTTGTTCAGTAGAAAGAAAATAATAAACATTTATATAGGCATGTATGAGATGAAAATAAATGAAAATAAAGTGCTAGCCAGCCGTTATATCTAACGACTTCCAGCTCTCCAAATCGCCCTGAAGATGACCTACACTGTAGGTCGAAACGTCGGCACATAATTATAAGTTTATTACTTATTCAGTGTTATTATTGACTGCACCCCCCCAACTATCTCCTTTACATTTATATAGGCACTTTTGGAATACTAAATGTTGGAAAGGTGAAGTACAAAATTAGTTATTCCACTAATGATGGAAGAGAAAACTTGGGCAGAATTGTCAGAATTAAATTCATTAATATTATAAATTTTAAACAGTTGACAACAAATTAAGAAGTTATACACAATATAAAACAGAAGAAGAATTTTTTTAAAGTATTTTTTTGTAAATGTAAACTTTTATATAAATATTTTTATTTTGAAGAGAAAAGATTTGTCCTAACTGCGCTACCAGGCTAGTAACCAGGCCAAACAAATCCTTTCTCTTCACCGATCCTACATTTTTTTTTTGTAATTAGGATCTCGTTTACATCAAATTTTTATATTTATAAATTATATTTTATTTATTTTATTTGATGGCGATGGACATTCGACCCCATATATACATCGCAAAAATTGCGAGAACTGGGGTTATACTCGTAGGATCGGTGAAGAGAAAGGATTTGTCTGGCCTGGTTACTAGCCTGGTAGCTCAGTTGGGAGAGTGCCGCACTAGAGATACAGAAGGCCCGGGTTCGAATAATAAAAAAAATAAATAAAATGAGTTAAAAATAAAGCCTTGGTATTGCTTCCATAGTTAAAATCAGCCCATTCATAACTAAGTCAGTTTCATTGAATACAATTAGCAGAGATTGTATAACAAGGCCCTGTTTTAAGTTACAAATAAATAAATAAATGGGTATTATTGTTTGAGATAACAATGGTTATTCAACATAGTTCTAACTGTTATCAGTAATAACTCAAATACTATTAAAGTCTCTATTCTTGTTTTCTTAACTTGAATAAAGCATTTTTTGTGATGGAATCACAGGGATAAAATTTATAAACTCAACGTTCAGGTTATAACAAAAGAAATGAACGCTATAGTTTCACATAAAATGCTCAATACAAAAATGTTAACTATTATGAATAAGAAATAAAATATTTTTAGAGTCTTGTTTCTATTCTTATTTCGATAACTTAAATATTTTATTTTCGTAAATTATTTCTTGGTGTTAAAATTTATATAACGTTTAAAATAAACCGTCCATGGCTAGCAAACACAGTATGTAACCTAAACTAAATGAGAAGTATAGTTTTTAAGATTTGTATTTGATAAAAATAAAATAGTATAATGTTAATAATAAATAAGGGAATATATTTTAATAATCATAACCAAGCAAGAAAATACCAATATCCAGTTTTAATTATTTATTATTTAAAACGTTTCGACATTAGTCATTGTCAATAGCTAAAATATAAGCATTGTGCATCATCCAACATCGTATATAACTCTATAAAGTTGTAATTCTATTTTTTTTTTAATTTATTTATTGAAATTTACAACTGTATACAGAATACATCAAGTAAATATAATGAAAGATAAATCATGTCCAGAGACACAGGCAAGTAGAGAAATTACCCAGTGGTAGTACCCAAATAAAAAGTTCAGCTAAGAAGGTCACGAGGCCATCTTCTTTTCAGACGCCTCGCAGGATTATCGGAATTGAAGAGGTTGCAAGGCTTGAAATTAATAGGTTTGAGTGGAAATGAAGTTTGTCATGAAAATATTGATATCGGATCCGGGCCAAATCAGCAATAAATGGGACATTAAGGTCTTTATGGATTACCTTGTTCGTAACAAAGTAAGGAGCATTGAGGATTTTACGAAGGATTTTGGATTGAATGGATTGAATACGAGAGGAATTCGATGGCTTAGTGGAGCCCCAAAGTTCTATTCCGTAAGTCCAAATGGGTCTAATGATTGTCATAGAGTCTTTTGTAAATAATTGGGAGCTTGGTGCGTTTGTCTAGTAAACGTTGAAGTAGCCTGAAACGGCGAGCTGTTTCTTATCGTTTCAGTCTAGTATGAGGATTCCATGTTAAGCGTTTGTCAATCCATAATGACTTTAACGTCCCATTTGTTGCTGATTTGGCCTGAACCCGGTATCTATCCTTTCATAACAAACTTCATTCCCACTGAAACCCTCTAGTTTCAAACCTAGCTTATCTCTACTTGTCATTGTCTCATGTCATTATGTATCACTTAGCCTATTTACTTGTATTATTGTAATACAGTAGTAAATATCGATAAATAATTTTTTTTTAAATATTGCATAACAGCTACTACTATTAGTTCATTATATATAAGATTGATGTGATAACTGCTAACGTCAATACCTACGATATCACTTGGATAAAAAACTTACTGTATCTCTACAACTCATGAAGGGCCCATTGTTTCATTGTATGGTAGAAACTGTATTATTGCCAAGCCAACGGTTACGCAGGGAGAGGATATTTACGATTTGGGGTATCCACTTTATTGATGGCTTAGTGGAGCCCCAAAATTCTATTCCTTAAGTCCAGATGGGTCTAATGATTATCATGCATATGAATCTATTGTAATTAATTGCGAGCTTTGGGCGTTTGTCTAGTAAATGTTGAAGTAGCCTGAAACGGCGAGTTGTTTCTTGTCGTTTCAGTCTAGCATGAGGATTCCAAGTTAAGCGCTTGTCAAGGTGTAGTCCTAAGTACCGGACCTGTTCTACAGGAATCAGTGGGATGTTATTAAACGATGCAGGAGGGCAGGATGTCGTTGGTTTACAGAGAATGTTATAATTCAAATTCATCTCTGAAAGTGCAATACATACATTCATAAACTTGCAGTTAACTATGGGGGGGGGATAAGTTGATCCCTAGATGATAACTTTGGAAATTAATAATATAGTATTGCACTTTCAGAGATGAATTTGAATTATAACTTTATAGAGTTATATACAATGTTGGATGATGCAAAATGCTTATATTTTAGCTACTGATAATGACTAATGTCGAAAAGTTTAAATAGTAAACAATTAAGAAGACTGGGTATTGGGTTTTTCTTACTTGATTATGGTTATTAATAGACAGCATTTATTAAAATGATAACAATTAATGAAAAAATGAAATAAAATAAATTGTGAATAATATAATGACGTAAGGCAATAAGATGCTAATTAAAGTAACGTTCAATGAGCATTCTTCCCCGTGTATGCATCGCAAAAATGCGAGAGCGCTGGAATATGGGATCGGTGAAGAGAATGGATTTTTCTGGCCGTGTTACGAGCCAGGGTAGCTCAGTTGGTTAGGGCACCGCGACTGAGACGTGTAAATAAATAACAAGTTAAATTATAAATTAGATGCTAGAATTTAAAGAGAACTCTTTGATTAAAAAAAAGTCTTACTTATAAAATAGAATATTTCAAATCGTATTTTTGTTCTTATCAGCAATATAAAGTTTAGTGTAGAGAGGAGATAGTTGGGGGGTGCAGTAAAAAAAAACACTGAATAAGTACTAGACTTATATATATGTGCCGACGTTTCGATCTACAGTGTAGGTCATCTTCAGGGCTATGCGAGAGAAACAAACAGAACAAAAAATATAAAAACGTACAGTAACAATAATATGGTGACATGTAATGTAGAAAATTAAAATAGTGACAGATATGAAAATTAAAGATAAGGAATAATAAAAAAGTGGCAGAATATAATAAAATTAAGATATAGACAGATTTAATAAAATTAAAGATAATGAAAAGGAATTAAAATAGTGACAGATATAATAAAATTAAGATAAAGACAGATTTTATAAAATTAAAGAAATTAAAATAGTGACAGATATAATAATTAAAGATAACGAATATAAAATAAAATACAGAAAATAAATGTACAGAAAGGATAGAAAAGTAAAAATAATATAAAGTGAAATAAAAAAGAGGAGGTAAACCAAAGATACAAAATGAGAAGATTAACATGTAAAAAAAGGTTGGAACATGAAGAATTTAGAAAAACTAGTAAAATAAAGATATAAAATGTATGATAACGGACTTTTAGAGGTTACATAAGTAAATGTATGAGACATAATAATATAGGAATATGTAGAAAGAAATGGAAGGTGTCTCGTAGAATGACAGTTAGAAATGTAAACAAAATGAAAAGTATGAAACGTCGGCACATAAATATAAGTCTAGTACTTATTCAGTGTTGTTTTTGACTGCACCCCCAAACTATTTCCTTTCTACATTTGATCATCCATTCAACTATTTTCCTCTTATAAACTCAATATAAACTTTAATTTACTTTATTTATTATGAAAATATGCTAATTTATAAAAGCTAAAAGTTGTTAGATTTAAAAAAAAAACCCAAGTCTCTTAAATATGAATAAAACTAACCAGTTCACAAATGTTATCCTAATTCATAGATCACTAGTGTAGATGAAGACAAGATCACTTAAACCCTCACTCACGGTAGCACACCTCACACCAACAGCCTCAATAAGTCACTGACCAAACAGAGAAACAACAGCACTACAGCACAATTTGCTGCGAACTGAAGGAAACATAGAGCTGCTATATTGGCAGAACTGTGTAAGGTTACATGCAAACAGCTGAGCAGTTAAATGAGACAAACAGGAAATACTGCGCTTGTTGTTTTGTAATGTCTCCTATTTTTTTTATTATTTAAATATGTATGCTTATAAGGCTACCAAGATCGAAGTTATTTGATATATTTACAATGTTTATTGTTTCATGAGTTTTTTTTTATTTTATGGTTATTGTTTATTAGATCCTCACTAGCAAAGTAAGTTAAAACTACGAACAACAAACAAATTAATAACGAGCATATTTCAAAGAATATCAAGTTTCTCTTCATTTCAAAATATTAAATCAAGTTATCAACATGACTTCCTCATTCTTCTATTATTATTATTATTATGTACTCCGACCTGTACATATACTACTATGTTCCTGGAAAAATCCACATATCCAGTTGTTTCCCTCTGAAAATTGGACTTAGTACAACTTAGAGACTGTTATGTAACATCAACGTGTGGCAGAATAGCATCGAAAGAAGTAAAGTATAATGAAAGTGAATAAAAGGGAAAAAATAAGATGCAAAAAGTTAAAAAAATAAACAGGGCTTAAAGACACATCATTTCAGATAATAAAAAGCGAATGGAAATGGGCTGGACATCTCTTGCAGTGCAAAGATAACAGGTGGTTAAAAATAGTCATAGAATGGACACCATTTGACCAAAAAAGGATGAGAGGCAGAAAATTGAAGAGATGGAGAGAACCATTTAGGCTTTTGGCAGGACCCCTCTGGCGGAGAGCTGCTAAGGATAGAGATGAGTGAAAAATAAAATGGTTGGCCCTTGCAAATCCCGCATCCCAGTAGGCTAGTCACCCAGGGAAGTGTTAAAGACTACTCCTAAAAGAAGGCCTATGCAAGAAAAAAGATTTTTTCCTCTACAAAAGTAGTAGCGATAGACGCAGATTAAGGCTCAATAAGTTCAGGATCTATCTTCGGCAGTTAACAGTTTAAATATTTTTTTTGTTGCATCCCAATCTCTTCAATACCATATCACAAACCTTCAAGAATGGTGTCAAAATTGGAGAATTAAAATAAATCCTAACAAATTCCATCAAATTGCCTTCACCCTTCGTCGTAAACCTACAAATTCCTGCCATACTGTATCCTTTAATAATAATCCACTGAACCCTGTCGAACAGATACGCTACCTAGGACTCCATCTGGACAAACGTCTCACTTGGAACAAGAAACTGCTCGTCATTTTAGCCTACTTCAACGTTTACTGGACAATCGCTCTAAACGCCCAATTAATTACAAAAGACTCATTTACATGACAGTTATCAGGCCTATTTGGACATTCGGAGTTGAGCTTTGGGGCTCTACTAAGCCATCCAATTAATCTCGTATCCAATCCTTGCAATCCAATATCTTTCGTAAAATCCTCTATGCTTCTTATTACGTCACAAACAAACTCATCCACCATGATCTTAATATCCCATATGTTACTGATTTGGCCCAAACTGGATACCTGATGACATGCTCCATACACACTTGAATCCACTAGTCTCTCAACTTTCTTCTCGTACTATTCCTGATAACTCTCCGAGGTGTCTCAAAAGAAGATGGCCTCGGGACCATCTACTATTGAATTTTATTAGAGTGCTACCGATGGGTAGTTTCTCCACATTTATTTTTCATGTTATATTGTACATATTAGCAGATATACTTATTGTAATATTATTATAGTTGTAAATATCAATAAATTAAATTTTTTTAAAAATATATTTCTTATCTGCCACGACCGGATTTGAGACCCTGACCTTCAGTACATCAACTCGACACTGTATAAACTGAGCTATCTAGCTCTCATAAAAGAAAGTGAGAAAAATAAGTGAACTGGTTAAAGAGATCATAGCATGGGTTCAGTTCTAGTAAACCAGGGCAACTTATTCTAGGTTCCCTTCGGTAATTGGTTAACGGTCTGCCATTTTTTGGTTGTTGTGAAAAAATTGCTGAGTTTTACGAGTTCAGCTCCAACGATCTGCTGTCAAACCAATTGCCAGGTTATACAGCACGTATTATTCATCACAGGAACTAATATACATAATCGAACCCTAGGAAATGTAATTTAGAGTATTTTTTTCTCTTTCTCTCTCTCCTCCTGGAACTCTTTTAGACTTTATAAAATGGGTACCCGAATAATAGGGGAAAATCTGGTGGCTGAACGTAATCTAGAACAAATTTCATCCCTTGCACAATAGTTATCCATGAAATAGTATAGCGTATGCTGCGTACTGAACACTTTATGGGTTGTAGTGGTGCAGGAAAAAAAAAGAAAGAAAGTACATATATTTAAGGACTTATTCATTATCAAGCATTGGCATAACTAGAGTTGACTCATGGGGGGGTTAACCCCCACCAATCAACCACTCCAAGATATTACTCCCTTCAAAAAAAGAAGTCACGTAATATAGGTATAATATGTATTATAATATAAATCATGTAGCTTCAAATTAAATAAATAGATTATAATTTTTTATAAATGTTATCTTTGGAAGGGCATTCAAGAAGTAGCTTTTAAATACAAGTAACCCTATTTATTGGTTACAATAACTTACTAAACTAAATTGCATGGGGAACTTTCTAGACCCATCCCAACTTTACTTCTAGATTATAAGAATTGTCTAAACTGTTCTTCTCACATTTGCGATCTTATTGTTGTCGCTAGATACCACTACTGCCGCTATAATAATATAATTAATTGTCAATAAACAGTATTACGTTTTGGTTTGTCATTTTATTTTACCTTTTATTCATTAAAATAACTGTGTTTGCACTTTCTTTGTTGTGTTTTTGGTATTATTGACCCTTACTTCTGTAATCCCACAATAATAACTTTGGAAAAGTAAAATCCTTCAAAGTTTTATTTTTTTTAAAGTGTTACGTACATTTTTTTTTAATTTCTTCTAAGCAATAGGGGGGGTACATCCCCAATAACCCCCCTCGTTAGGCCTATGCTATCAAGATCAAATATCATTCACCTAACTGTTCTTTACGGAGTTGTGAAATATACTTATTAACACGAGATGAACTTCTGAAGGCATTCTGGAATAATGTAACTATGCGGCAGTGCATGACATGTAATGCACATAATGCATATAATGTACCTAATTGATACTATCAAGAATTTTGAGATGTGCTTCTTAAGGTTTAACAAATTTCTAAAAAAATAATAAGCGTTATACCGACTGATAAGCGTATGAGAGGTGGACTGAGGGGTAATTGGGAGAATTGCGTCCATAGCTCGGCCAATGACGAGAGTGAGTCTGCATACAAAACTGCAAGGACCTGCAGCGTCCAATCTTTAAAGTGAAGAAAATAAAATGGTTTCTTAGAATATATTCTTATTTAGAAACTATACTTAATTTAATGAAGGATATGATTAGTCTGGTGGTGCAGTCCGAATAACACGAAATAAGAAAAAGCTTATTCATTATAAGTGCCGACGTTTCGGTCTATGTTGTAGGCCATCTTCAGGGCTAAGAAGGAAAACCAGAAAAATAACTTTAAAATAACTATAAATGTTCTAATAGTTATTTTTCTGTTCGTCCTGCTTAGCCCTGAAGATGGTCTACATTGTAGGCCGAAACGTCGACACATATAATAAATACGTTTTTTTCTTATTTAGTGTTATTCCGACTGCGTCCCCAGACTAATTATATCCTTCATTAGATCTTCCAGTCAACTATTTTCTCTATACTTAATTTAGTAATTTAATTTTATGATAGCAAAGAAAATTGGTTGTGAATTACTAAATCTTGTATTACTATTATCTATTAACTCTCCTTAATTATTCTATTATAAACTATAATATTTACTTTGGAAAAGCAATGGGAAGTTTACCAGTAAAAATCGAACATAAAATCATCAAAATGAGAAATAATTCAGGATGAAAGAAATGTGGTGTCTCCGTTACGGTCCGTCCCACCTGACAATGGTCAAATGAAAACAGTACAGGGTGGTTTATTTTAAGGCTTTTGTTTGTATAGAAGCATTTACAGGTATTTATTTGTAAGTTTTAGGTTATATATATTGTTAATAAAATCTTAGAGGATGTAATAAGAAAAAAAAAAACACAGGATGGTTATCAACTAATTACACGCTAGCATTTAAGCTTGTTTCAGATTATATGCTTTTTCCAAGTGGCTTGGGAAAAAAAAAGTGCTCACTAAAAACTTTTCTTTATAAAAGAAATATTTATTTACTCATAATGCCTAAAATCAATGTGAAAACAAGATTAAAGTACAGCGTGAAATTTTATCAAAAAATTCTAGATTGTCAAAGCGAAGAAGTTGAGGATGAAATAAGGACTATTGGACATTTTTCTTTTGCTTGCTATTGCTGAAATTCGACGAGTAGCAAATTAGTACGATATAACGTGCTTAAATTTTCGAGCGTGCGAAAACTTTTTTAATGTTTAACCAATAACATACAAGATAACAAAATTTAACTAATAAGATTTAAGATAACAAAATTTAACCAATAAGAGACAAGATAACAAATTTGTATCTAGAGATGACTCATTTTCATTTACAAAGCGTCATTATCATTAAAGTTAATATTATTTTTATCTTTTTACTCTAGTGACCAATATACCAAATATTGTTTCTCACACTGCCTTATCGTTTTTTTTTAAACTTTTATTGTAACTTGATTCCCTATCAATTTTTTTTATTAAAAGCATCTTTGAGGCTTTGGTCAGTGAATCCAACATTCAGAGAGAATATAACAAATAAACAAGAAATAGATCTCTTTCATATATTAGCAAAATTATTTCAAATAATACAATATAAATAATGCCCTTTGATCGCTTGAAAAAGAATATAATTTGATAAAACCTAACGTAAAAGATTGCGATGGTTTCTGAAATTTTAAAAGGAATTTCATGAAGAAAATTGTATTCCAGAGTTCAGAGTCAAGAACAGGGATAAATTTCAACGAATAGTGAAAAACTTTGGTGAGGAACTCAAAAGACGAAGTGGAAGAAGGCACTGATAAAGGAGCTAAAGAGATACTTGCAGGAAATCACAGCTGAAAGAGGAAAAAGATCATGAACATGGAAAATGAGGTTGATTGTTAATTCGCAGTTCTATTGGCTCATTTTTACTAATGTCGAGGAGAAAATGGACAGCGTCAAGATCAACATAAAACCTCAAACAATTAAACTTTTTTTTAATTTAAAGTTTAAGCTTAAATTAAGCTTACTCTTAAATTAAACTTAGTAATATAAGTTTATTTTATTTTATGTTTAAATGTAGGTTTAAGTTTAATTAATAAGATTTAATTCAATTAATGTTATACTTAAATGTTTTTAGTATATGTTTTTTTGTTAGTTATATGTTTGATTAAAGGCTATGTGATTCTTAATTGTAACACAAAGTAAAAAAATACATTAATATGTTTATATTATATTTAAAATGTAATATATATATTGGAAAATACGGAGGAGAAAACGGTCCGGGTAAAACAATAATTTCTTATATATTAAAACTATTAATTAGAAATCGAAGCACGTAAGACCAGTACAGGTTGAGTCAAGTATGGGTATGACGGAAAATGACTTAAAGTATGGAAATTCAGGAAAATAATAGTTATTATATGTTTATAAAGGAAGTGATACTGTTAATAATAAATAAAAATTATAATAACTTACGGTTGAAGACATGGCAGGAATATATGTATGATCCATCTCACTGAATACTGGCTCGCTATCTGACTAATGCTGATAGTCCATTAAAGAAATGCCGAGCAAACAGTTGCCGTCAGTTCTCACAACGCAGGCAATGCAAATGTCTTACTAGAAAATTAAAACAGAAATATAAAAAATAAACTGGAAATAACTTGTTTCAGTACTTGTGGCCCTTAGTTTTCGATGAATTTAGCTATATTTTTTTAGTTATAGGTCTCGACATATTGTGTCATAGGTGTGACATAATGTGCGTTGTTTTGTATCGCTTGAGTCCAAAGATTTGCATTTTTTTTTTAATATAATTTATTCGATGAAATTTACAACTGTATTATACTAATACAACGAGTAAATAGAATTTATTGTATAGATTGTATTTATACATTGATGTGAAATGACAAGAAGAGGACCTACCTAGAGAAACTTCTTTTCAGACGCCTCGGAGGATTATCAGGATTTGAAGAGGTTCCTAGGTTTGAAACTAGTGGGTTTGAAATCAAAAGATTGATTCGGGCCAAATCAGAAACAAACGGGACATAAAGGTCATTATGGATTACTTTGTTTGTTACAAAGTAAGAGGAACTGAGGATTTTACGAAGGATTTTGGATTGTAAGGATTGGATACGAGAGGAATTCGTTTGTTCATTTAACGTCATTTTATGCTGTTATGGCTAATCGGACGATGCTACATTGGGAGCTCTAAATTTTGCCTATCCAGGTTTGATTAGGATAGGGATTTTTAACGAGTACCTGAACTCCGTTTAATTAAGGACGGCGTAACTAAGGATTTTTACTCCCTTAAAAAATCCTAGGGCCACCTGCCGGGCTACGAACCCGCGATCTTGGGCTTAGTAGTTTGTTACGCTAACCACTAGACCACAGGTCGCCCTGAGAGGAATTCGATGGCTTAGTGGAGCCCAAAAGTTCCTGATGGGTGTTATGATTGTCATTTATATGTCTTTTGTAATTAATTAAGATCTTAGAGCGTTTGTCTAGTAAATGTCGAAGAAGCCTGAAACTGAAACTTAGATTTTAAATTAATAAGAAAACATAATAAAATTGATTAACAGATGATTTCTACGGAAATATGAATTTTTTTTTTTTATACTTGGGATAACTCCATGATTACGTGCCCTTACCAATTCACAACGCCGCTACACAGCGGAATTCGTAGTAACTAACTTCTTTGAGGGCCGGTTGCAGCAACACCGGTTTAAACTGAGATTAAACGATCTCAGTTTAATCTTAGATTAACAGTTAAACTCTAGTTCTCTCAACACCCCTTGTTGGAGTACAGTTTACTTTAAACTGCGTTTAAAAGGGAGGTTACGCTTAGGTTTGTTGTTTTGTGCCGTTTTCAACAGGTAATACTACAGTTTTTATCCAGTTCAGAACTAAATCTTCAAATTGAAACTGAGAAAGAACGATATTAAGGGAAGTCATTTTAACTATGTAGTTGAGTTAACATAAAGATTAACAATTAAAAACTGAATAACTTGATTTATTATGAAATCGTCATCTATTCATTTCAAATTTCATCCACAGAAACCAATTATTGATAACCAAACAAAGTCCCAGTAATTATTAATAATGAAACACAGTAACTTGTCTTTCCATTTGTTTTTTAAAAACGGCAAGTGCTTTCAATGACATTTCTGATGCTCTTCAGGCCAAAGACACTTGTTGATCACTCACCATCATTTACGTTTGGTAATCAGAGACAAACTTTACCTCTGATTGCCAAACGTAAATGTGGTTTGGAAGTTGAATGTTCGAAACCGAGGGTCTAATTAAATCCAAAACAACTTGAACCGTGCTTTTTGAAAGTCTAAATTTGTCAAAAAATTCTTGATTCGACCATTGGAGAAAATGATTCTGTCGAGCACGAAATACTTTTGTACTCATCAATGAATGAGCAACTAATTGAAAAAACTCTTCGTCATCTGCCAAATCGTCAATGTCTATATTGCCAACAATATCCATTTCTTGAAAAATAAATAAATAACAAAAATTGAAAACAAAGCCAGTAAAGAAAATTAAAAAAAAAACAAAGCCAGTTAAGAAAATTAAAAACAAAACAAAGCCAGTTAAGAAAATTAAAAACAAAGCCAAGGGCGACAAGAATGAAGTTTGAAATGTGAGAATATGGTTATACGAGTTTAATGTAAACGAGGTTTAAACGGCCATGTGTGGCCGGTAAGGTTTAAACCTAGATTCGAGTTTAAACCTACTTTGTGCAACGCTTAATAATCGATTTAAACTGAGATATTGGAAATCCCAGTTTAAACTAGGTTGGTGCAACTGGCCCTGAATCAAACTAGAAATTTTTTTGCATGTGTTACTATTGCTATTAATTTACTTTTAATAGTAATTTATATTACTACCTAATATAGTAGCTATTTATATCACAGTTAAGGACCAATTCCGACTGTAAAGAACCCCTTGGGATTTTGTATATCTCATGAGCCATCATACAAAAACGTAAGTCGACAGCTGAACTACTGCTACAATAATTAAGATTGTAAAAATCAATTGCAATTATATATATTTAAAAAAAAAAACTACAACCTATCAACCTGTCTAAGACAACGTTTGTGCAGAGAGGTTAATAGTCAGATATCACCCTGAACCACCAAGTATTTCTTCCCATAAAAGCTACATACCTTATAAGGGCTGGGTTAGACCAAAAATGTTCTGTGGATTATACAATGTCCACTCATGGCTGTTTTTGTGTCGTAATTTATATTGACTGATTGAACGTTTTTATTAAAATTTTTATTCAAACATACAATTCAATCAATGGTAATTTATATTACATACATATATAATGTGTAATTCTAACGTTTTGCACGTGTATATTAAGGGCCTGTCAGAATGTGTTAGGGATATATTTAAAGAGTACGATGTTTACGATATTAGGCTTGCAAATAGGATTACAAACAAGATGAGCAAATTTTACACGCCATTAAAAGATAAAATACTTACACAGCAACAATCGGATGTAGTGTATGAGATTAGCTGTTTACAATGCCCTAAGATATATATTGGTGAAACATCACAATTGCTGCACAAAAGAATGTCTCAGCATCAATATGATTGTAAAAATATTGGTGGCAAGGAACCTAACACAGCACTGGCCCAGCATACCAAAACCTGTTAGCATCAATTTGATTTTGAGAATGTTAAAGTTATTTACAATGAGAGTGATGACTCTAGAAGGAAGTTGTTCGAGGCCATACAGATTGCGCAAAAGATTGACGTTTCGGTTAATTATAAACCAGATTGTAGAAATTTGAACCAATATTATTCGGAAACGTTGAATGTTTTAAAAGAAAAAATTGGCTAACTTTGCTAATGTGTATAAATTTATATAGGTTAGTATTACTTGATATGTTTTGTGGATCAGCTGATTCTATAACCTTCCCAGCTGGTTGCGTTTTACCTTCTTTTCAGTTGTATGTTGAACGTCTTGGTGGTGGGGTGCTGTCTCATGTTTGGAGCCTGTTTGGGCTGATGATCGTTGGGATGTATTGCACCTTTTTCTTCCAGGTGTAATTCACATAACCCTTTTTTGATTTTGTGTCTTGATAATGCCTGAATAGGCGAAGCATCGACTGGTAAGTGGGTATATTTTTGAAACATAAGGCTTTGCATTGTGGTTTTTCCCAATTGCATTATAATAAATAATAGTGTTTCTTTTTGAGTTTTTGGCTCTATTTTAGTGGTGTAATTCTAACTTTGCTTCATATTTTTCAATACTAACAATTTCAAACACTTTTTGCCTTTCACCAATAGCATTCATTGTATTAATTGTATAAAAATTATCTTTTACTATGTTTTTGTTATCTATGTTTTATTATCCTCTGCATTTTTTTTCATTCCTGTTTCTTTTCACCAATTATTTCATCATTCGTCTTTAGTACTGTCAGATTATCTGTTTCTGTTTTATTGTTAGCCCTGATGATGGCATAAAAACTAGGCCAAAACGTTGGTACAAAGAAAATAAATGTTTTTGTGTGAAATTTATTATATAATTTATTTGCACAGCCCGTTCATTTCACACTCACTAATATAAATCTACTCAGCCATTTCCTCATATATAAAAATGTAACACTATAAATTTTCTACATTTTGTATTTATTTTATTGATAGGCTTTACGCGTGTTCTTTTATACTTTTAATTTTTTTTTAAATTAGATCAATATATATCTAAATACATTTTTAAGGACTTTTTCAGAAATCCCTGAAGATATCCCAATGTCCCTGAAACGTTGTCACTTCGTAATAAAATATTGTATAAGATAAAATGTTATTTGTAACATACGATACATAGTTTTATGTGTAATGTATTTATTTATTGATAATCGAAACTTTAAATAATCATGGCCAAACTCAGTAAGTATGGTACGATATATATCATACTTCTATATACATACCTATCTACGTAATTGATTAGAAGGATACATCTAGATATATACTTCTAATCAAGTATAGCTAAAAAGAATAGTTTCAAAGAATTTATAAATGGTTTGGATTAACTCAGAGTTTATTTTCAGATAGAAGATAGGGATGGTTTTGATAAGAGTAATGACACTTGATAATGCACTATCAAGTGTCTATAAATAACTGTTTGGGTTTTACGAGTTGATTGATTATTTTATTGGATTAATAAAATAAACCTAAAACATTTTCGAATAACAATAAAAAGATTTTATGAAACAAAAGTGAAACTTTTATAGAGGCGTCACCACGGAGAGGTGAAGGTCCCGAGTTAGAGTCCCGGTCCTGGCCATATCTTTTCATTTCAAATAAAATATTTAAACAAGTGAAACTTTTTTTTAAATCTTATTATTTATTTTGCATTACACAATAAATTATTCAGAAAAATAGTTCGATGTCCTAAAATCGATTTATCGACTCTTTTAGGTTACGAGACCTGGGTCCGAAATTATAATTTGGGGTTCAATGACACCACTGTCTGCGATTACTGCTCCAGCCACCGAAATCTAGACTTGTAGTTTCCTGATTGGCCAGTTACCACAAGAATAGGTCAGTTGTTATATATCGAGTTCACGTCTGGTATGTTATCGGGAACTAACCTGTAACACTGGGGCCAGTGAAGGTTCAGTACGTGGTGGAGACTTTAGTGTTACTAGGACAAAGTTAATGCAAATAGGTTATTTTTTCTAGATCACGCTTTTCTCCAATTAAAGGTACCCACTTTATAGAAGCTAGGTGTCTAGTGTATTCAGATTAAATAATTTTATTTTTTAAAGAGAAAAGATAGGCCTTCGACCGGGATTCGAACCGGGAACCTTTGTCTCACCGTGACATCGCTCTGCCAATTGAGCTATCCAAGGCCCATGCCGGTCGAGGACAAACCTTTTCTCTCATAGATCCTAAAGCCCCAGTGTGCTCCCGCCATTTTTGCGATGAATACACTAGAACGAAGTTCTTTGAACATAAATTTTAATTTAGGATCTTATTGACTTACGTCATCTTATTATTTATAATGTTTTATAATTATTGGTCATTTTTTAAGAGTTATAAATATTTTTATTTTTTAAAGAGAAAAGATAGGCCTTCGACCGGGATTCGAACCGGGAACCTTTGTCTCACCGTGACATCGCTCTGCCAATTGAGCAATCCAAGGCCCATGCCGGTCGAGGACAAACCTTTTCTCTCATAGATCCTAAAGCCCCAGTGTGCTCCCGCCTAAATTAATGTTCAAAGAACTTCTTTTTAGTGTATTCATCACAAAAATGGCGGGAGCACACTGGGGCTTTAGGATCTAAAAGAGAGAAGCTTTGTCCTCGACCGAGAAGTGCCTTGGATAGCTCAATTGGCAGAGCGATGTCACGGTGAGACAAAGGTCCCCGGTTCAAATCCCGGTCGAGGGCCTATCTTTTCTCTTTAAAAAATAAAAAAATAAAATATTTATAACTCATAAAAAATTACCAATAATTATAAAACATTATACATAAATAATTTATCTACGTTCAGCGTAAACATTTCAAATTATTATTATCATTGTTGGTTAGCCGGTTCCCCCAGCCGCTTCTCCTAGTTGCCCTGAAGATGGCCTACATTGTAGGTCGAAACGTCGGCACTAACTAAATACAAGTCAGGTACTTATTTGGTATTTTTTTTTACTGCACCCCTCAATTATCTCTGTTCTCTATATATTATTATTATTGCCGAATATCTTATTGCTCCTGTTTTTCATATAGAATACTAATTCTGGATCCTTGCATAGGTCACTAAGTCCCATGTTTTTTTTTTTATTTGGAAAATATTCGTATCTTTCATTGTTTGGGACATATATTTTTCCTTCTATCTTTCCCATGCGTTCGAGGTTCCACGCATTTCTACAATATACAGTCACTGGCCATATTAATGTGACCACTGGATAAATTCATTTTTGTTGCATGTTTGCATTATCTTTTTGTATGTGTAATGATGTAAATCGAGTTTAATTATTAGTTTTAGTTTGGGTAAGTTAGTTATCTGATAATAATATGAAATTGAAAAAAATAGTTTCGAAAATAAATCTTTATTTTTTTTTAATATTTTGTGGTGTCATCCTATTTACACCCTATTTTACATATTGATGAAAAAAACCTATCAAAATAGTTAAAATATATGATACAAATAATAAATCAATAATAAACATACCGAATCCGACTTGTATTTAATGAAAAAGAAACAATAAATCCACAAAAATTTCTACCACAAGTTATGCACGCCGTCACTCGTAAAACAAAATGGCTGTACTAAAACCTATGCTACCATTATTGAAAAAAAAATACTTTAAAAAACTTATAACAGTGTTGCCATTACTGAAAACAGCAATTTATTAAGACACGCGAAAGTATATTAAAAAAATTAAGAAAAAACAAAAAGAAAATAATCTTTCTTGGTGGTCACATTAATATGGCCAGGGATTGTATAACTAATGGTCGGAATGCCGTCTTTTACAAGCTTACTATCATGTTCCAGGATATATTTCGGTTTGGAAAATTTTCATTAGAGCTCAGCAGCAAATAGTTTTCATCTCCTTCTCAATGCTATTGGTTTGTGTAAAAATTGTTCCATGATTATTAAAGTTATGACCCCCTTCAAAGTTATAACCCCCATTTAGCGATGTACTAGTGCCACCTTTCCTGGATGTGTTGGGTGTAGTTTTTGTTTATTTCAAGACACATTTCTTTTGCTGCTAATGCAGCTAGGTTATATGTCCGCATGTTTTTAAAGCTCCTATTAGCAAATAAGAAGTTACAGCCGTCATGAAGAATACTAAATAACATACTAAATCCAATATTATTATGGATTTTGATTGTAAAATACTGATTTTGATTTACTGAATCCAAAATATTTCTAAGAACGCGAAGTTTTTCTGCTACCATTTTTAAATTTTAGCCGATTTCCTGGTTAATGTTATTTAAGTGATAGCGTCGCAAAGATTAAGGTGGATTTGTAAAGCTGCTGGTAATGAGCGAATTCTTAAGATGTTAATAAGCGCTGTGCCGACTGGGAAGCGACTGAGGGGTAGACCGAGGCGTAGGTGGGAGGATTACATTAAGGGATATGGGTTTGGGTATTGGTCCATGGACAGAAGTTTGTAAGCAGAGATTGTTGATATCGGCATCGAGCCTCTGGGTTTGCTGAGCCTTTTTATTGTTATTATTATCCTATGGATTCAATTCAAGTTGGTCTCATTTTCTTATATAGCTCAATAATAGAAAAAGACGGTGGAATATTAACTATAGATAAAAGTGAAAGTGAAAAGAAAAATATATTTAAATCTTTTGAGCGGTGAACTCTATGCACAAGACCTCCAGACAGACTGATTATAGGGTTATGAAACAATGCTATCACTGATTTTTGGCTAAGCTGCTTGAAGAGATACGCTTCGTACTGTTATTATTGTTATTATAAATATCATTAATATAATATTAGTTGTATGTAAAATGATAAGAAGAAGAAGAACGGATAACCCGGTTGTGGACAATCAGTATGCAGTGGGCTAAGGAGGAGGGGCCGAAATATCTCTGGGATGACGGAAGGTGAAAGTTGAGTTGAATGCCCGTGGCGGGTCGTTGAACCCGCACCAACTCCAGCTCCAGCTGGCGTACGCTACGTACCCGTAACGGTCGCACCGCGCAGTCTCTCCTTGTATCCTTCTTCTTCTTTATCTCCTCCATGGAGTTCAGTTATCGCTCACTACCGGAAAAGGATTGCGAGCGCTTTCGCTTTTGTTTCAGTTCCGTACCCCTGATACTGCCCTAACATTCTGATTGTAGTGTGTAAAAATAATTGAATATTTTTTTTATTTACTTATAAAATATAAAATTAATCCATGATCATGCTGAACATGAATCAGAATTAATCAATATATTGCTATATGTAGCAGAGACATGGACGAGAAGCGCTGCTCTAGGAAATGCTTCTTGCTACTGAGATGGACTGTTGGAGGAGATCTGCCAGGGTACCCAGGCTAGAAATAAGGACTAAAGCCGAAATTAGAGAACGAACGCAAACTCTACAAAACGTCCTCCGAAATATAGAGAAAAAATATTGGAATGGTGTGATCATCTCTGAAGAATGATGGAATAAAAATCACTCAATTGGATTTTCAATTGAAGTTCTGAAGGAAGGAAACGGCGGGGAAGACTACGAAAAACATGGATAGAAGGAATTGATGAAAATATGCACGGCCATAGTCTGAGGGAGGAAGGTTCATAAGATATAGAAAAATAGAAAAGTGAATTAAAAGAAATTTATGATTGTTTGTTTGTTCATTTAACGTCACTTAATGCTGCTATGGCTAATCAGACGATGCTACAGTGGGAGCTCTAAATTTTGCCTATCCAGGTTTAATTAGGATAGGGGTTTTTAACGAGTACCTGACATCGTACAGGCTCGGACCCCCGTTTAACGTACCTTCCGAAGGACGGCGTAACTAAGGATTTTTTACTCCCTTAAAAAAATCCTAGGGCCACCTGCCGGGCTACGTACCCGCGATCTTGGGCTTAGTAGTTTGATTTATGGTTGTATTAAACTTCAATTTGAGGAAACCATTTTAAAAAAAATTATTTAAATGAAGCTATATTTTCAAATTTTAAATATTAAGTTTAAATATAGTCCCTAAATTAAAAAAATATTTAAACCCCAATCCTCTTAAAATGAATTGAATCAGCCGAGTTAAAAATTATTTTTAAAGTTGTAAGTTTTTTAAACCTGAAGATATTCCTGTTACTTCCTAATTTATAGTTTTACTTTATTTATTTTTATTTTTATTATGTTACTAGATTATGCCCGCGGCTTCACTCGCGTGGAATTTGGTCTGCCACGTAAAGTTTCGTGATAGATAATTTTAAATAAATAATTTAATTATTATTTTTTAAATATAAGTTACTCGTACATCCAAAATTTCGGATGTCTAACTTCAAAACAGACGGATTCTATACAACCTTTGAATCCCTAAATTTAAGGGGAAACCCTTGGAGTGGAATTATCCAAATTTCTTTCTTAAACTATACAATGAACCTATCTACAGATTTCAAGATGCTAAGTTCCTGATTTGCCTTTAATTATGTACTATAATGGGGGGCACATGCCCCCGTGCCCCCACATAAATCTTCCCTTGCAGTAGCCAATGATATATAACCTATTTTACTTAATAAGTTTCATCCAAATCCGTTCAGTAGTTTTTGCGTGAATGAGTAACAAACATGAATACAAACTTTCGCATTTATAATATTAGGAGGATATCAAAACAAATAGTTCATGTGCTTTCTGTTATTTTAACAACTATGATCATGTGATTTGCCTTTGAATATGTACTATAGTGGATTTTCCACGGTACCTAAAAAACTGTCGGGGGGGGGCATATGCCCCCGTGCGCTCCGCCCCCCTAAATCCGCGCTTACTATAGCCTATGTGTTATTCTGATGTATAATCTATATTACTGTGAAGTTTCATCCGATTCCGTTTAGTAGTTTTTGCGTGAAAGAGAGACAAACATACAAACTTTTACATTTATAATATTAGTAAGATTTATTTATTTTTTTATTTAGATTTTATTATCGTTTTTGCATTAATTTCCTTTTATTGCCGCATGTATATATTTTATTAAATCTTGTTTTATTTTGTTTATATCATTTTTTGTTTCGTTATGGAATGGTTGTAGCTATATAGGCACCATTACTTATTGCCCACAAGTGGCAGATTGTAATGTTTCAATGTTTTTAATAAAAAAAAAATTTATGGTTTAATGTTTAGGGTGTTTCATTGTAAAACGGGATATCTCAGTGTTCAGAGTTCAAGTCCGGCTGTGGCCGAAAAATTATTTAATCTACTCTCGGATATCTTAAGACCCTAGTCTTAATGCCAGTGCTCAGCCAGTGTTTATAATGTGGGTACCCTAGGAGAAAAATCTAGCGCTAGATCACGTTATTGGACAAATCACCTCCCTGCAGGCATTCTTTTGTTCTAACCAAAGATCCTTCATGAATTGTAGTGGAATTTTTTTTAATTGTAAAAAATAACCACGTGCAACTACTTTGTTTTTTTTATGTATAGTGTTAGACATGTCCATTTGACTAAAAATAAAAAATTTCTAATATATTAAATATCTATGTTAAAAAAAATGTTCCGCCACATCACATGAGAGATTCTCGCGTCCAATAAATGGAGTGGAGTCCGTATTTTTTCTGGCTCAGATTAACAAGGAAGTAATTTGGTAAATTTGGCAGCGATCAACGTCAACTATTTAGTTTTTTCCAATTATAGGTCCTCATTCATAACGGCTGGGTGAGCTAGATTCTATAGAATCATCTAATATTTATAATTATTAAAGCAAATACATTTTTTCGTTGTTTGGGCTGTATTTATCATTGTCTGAACATAACAATTATCATATTTATGATTTATTAAAAAAAAGTATTGATTGTTGAACGTATTGGTGTAAGATTGTTCTTTTTGATGAATCGTTGTGATGAATGTGAGATAATAACCTGAGATGTGATTTTTCTTTTGGGGTACGTCCTGATGATGCCTGAATTGATGAAAAGTTTACTGCTTAGTTTTTCCAGTGTTTCAGAGACTTGAGGCTTTGTTTCTTGGGATTTTTCCTGTTGAATTATAATTAAATGTTTTTTTGTTTTTGATGATGAACATTTATAATTTTGCCATGATTCGTTATTTTTAATTATTTATTTAATTTTTTGTGGTATTTTATGATTTTTATTATGTATTCTGACCAGATACCTAATTCCAGAATAAAGCTTTTTTTCTAGTATATTCTATCCTATTCTGTAACTGAATGAGAAAAAAAAATCTAAACAATCCTCAATTTTTATACTGTCTTACTTAAGTTAAATCAGACTATCCTCGTGTCGATAAGTGATATGAATAATATGCAATGAATTGTAAATAATAAAGCCAAAACACCGAATTTATGATACATATATTTATAAGATTATGTTAAAACTACTAAAAATTAGGTTAATGAAAATTCAAAAGAAATAACAATAATTTGAAAAGTAATAAAAAAATGAATTTTATAACACCTATATAAAATAACTATAATAAATAATTAAAATAATTTTATTTAGTTCTAAGTTATAATGTTTCCATGGGCCATTGAGTGTTAGTTTCTAAAAGCTCCAGACTATCCCCTCCAGACTATCGCTACACGTGCCCGCAGACAGGAATTTCTTTTTTAAAATAGCCTTGCCAAATTAAGGACAACCAATTTCGTCCTAGAAGTCCAAATTACATCCTTCATTCTCTTCTTTTTTTTTTTTTTGTTCCTTTTCTAACATTTGAAAATAGTTCAGTAGTACGTGCCATTAAAAAGAAATAAAAAAAAAAATATTTCTGTAATTATTCAAAAGACAATTCGAATACTGATTAATGAAGATTATTTCAAAATCTGAATTCTTACTTTTAAAAAAATGAATAGGCTGATATCGATTTGAGAAAAAAATCTCATTTTAATTTTATAAAATTCAATGTAGATTTTTTTAAATACTTTTCTAATATTAAAGAATGATCACTAAGATAGAGCCAAAAAGTAACACTATTATTTATTATAATGCAATTGGGAAAAACCACAATGTTTAAATATTTAAAAGAAAAATTTGGCTAACTTTGCTAATATGTATAAATTTTTATAGGTTAATATTACTTGATATGTTTTGTGGATCAACTGATTCTATAACCTTCCCAGCTGGTTGCGTATTACTTTCGTTCAGTTGTATGTTGAACGTCTTGGTGGTGGGGTGCTGTCTCATGTTTGGAGCCTGTTTGGGCTGTTGATCGTTGGGATGTATTGCACCTTTTGCTTCGAGATGTGATTCACATAACCCCCTTTTTTGTTTTTGTGTCTTGATAATGCCTGAATAGGCGAAACGTCGACTGGTAAGTGGGTGTATTTTTGAAACATAAGGCTTTGCATTGTGGTTTTTCCCAATTGCATTATATTACAGAATGATATCTATCGAGTATGACAAATTTTGGCTTTGACTTCTCCGTATGAGCTAACCCTGTTCAGAAAATGTATACCACTGCAACCCATGAAGGGCCTTGGGTTCATCACCTTGTAGAGACTGTGCTGTTTATATATGTACGGTCAGTGCATCTTATAATCGCAGATTTATCCAACTTCTTGCGTATCATCCTTCTTCTTGCGAATCATCTGCAATCCCTAATATATGGACCTACTTGCATCGAATTATACAGGTATCATTAACCATTGAGTACTATGCAGCGCGAACAGAGTACAACAACAGAAGTGCTAAAATGCATTCCATTGAATAATTGTAGAAGGAGGCGTGTCACAGGAAAGTCCTATTTAACATAATGTACATTTGCAATGCAGCCTACCTACAAATGTAGACTGCATAATGAATGACATGTTAATACAAGCTGTGAGTATCGAAGCTATTACCAGCCACTCAGATGGATCCGGGCCACAAAAACTGTTATGAGGATGGGGACTTAGATTATTGTGTCTTCTCTTGCATATTGAATTCTGGGACTCAATTGGGACCTCGATGGAATGGGATTCGGTCGGGTCTGGAAGTCTTGGTTACAAATAAGTCTAGACTGAATTTGTGCCATCTTAATTGAAAATTTCTATGAATCCAGCCAATGGATGCTTCATAAACAGAGGAGAATACGCCTTGGTTCAAATCGTAACTTCAGGATTGCGTCGATACTACTTAGGATGTAAGTTTTCTATTATACCACAAAGCCAGAAATAAATATGATATATTAGAGAATAAAAAGGTCTTTATCTTAATGAACGAAGATATACAACTCCTGATTGGTTTTCACAACGTTATAAGAGCCTGAATCATGGACACTGACTGAAATCTAGGTTACAGAACTTTCCCGAGTGAGATTATAACATTTAACGAAGCTAAACTCAATATTCTCAATTAAATATCAACATCCGGAGTGACATCAGTCTAAGGGTCGATCAACTAGAGAACGCTCTGTGATCAGGAGACCTTCCTGGGATTCCCCAAGCTCCTATACAGTGTGAAATCTTGTTGAGGAAAGTCTTGTACTAATATTGACCCAGACACTGAATTGAAACCATCCTGTGTATTCAGAAGATCCTTCCTGCCATTCAGTTCTGAGTATTTTTTATAGATAAGTAATATATAAAACAAACTATTTGGATAAAAACTGTAGCTTAAAAATTTGCAGTAGTTTTTCTCTGGTTAAAATGTAGTCTTAATACCAAATCTCAAAGCCGGAATACGGAACTTCATCCGCCTGTGAGTCGATCTAAAAATAAAAATGCTATACCACTACGACCCATGAAGAGTCTTGGGTTCAGTATGTGATTGAGACTGTACTAAAGACAATAGACTTTCAACTAAGAGGCCCTAACTTAGTCCTCCGGTGGAGGATTGAATGGCTCAATCGTAGAGCGCTGAGTTTTCGTACCGAAGGTCCTGGGTTAAAATCCTGCTTGCTGGCAGAATTTTATTTAGTCTAATAGCGGCTAGA
Organism: Arma custos; assembly: GCA_037127475.1. NCBI lineage: Eukaryota > Metazoa > Arthropoda > Insecta > Hemiptera > Pentatomidae > Arma > Arma custos. The sequence goes on from CM073762.1 coordinate 7,193,313, forward strand.
GACGGATCCTACTGGATTTAGGATCCTCTTGTGTCTCAAATATGCCTCTATACAGTAGGCACACAAAAATAAGGTGGTAAAATTGGCATTTGAGCGTGATCTCAAATCACCTTCCTGTACAACCGAATTGTAGTGGTACAGGTTAAGTTAAGTACAGGTTAAGTTAAGCATATATTATAACAAATAGAACAAAGATTATAAAAAAATATTTGGATAAAACCTATAGGTTAAAAATGTTTACTGATTTTTCTCTAGATTACCAAATCTGAAAGCTGGAGTACGAGAGGTCTTCCGCCTACCTTAAGAGTCAATCTAAATAAATTATATTTATTTTTTAAAGAGAAAAGATAGGCCCTCGACCGGGATTTGAACCCGGAAGAAAGAGAGAAGCTTTGTCCTCGACCGAGAAGTGCCTTGGATAGCTCAATTGGCAGAGCGATGTCACGGTGAGACAAAGGTTCCGGGTTCAAATCCCGGTCGAGGGCCTATCTTTTCTCTTTAAAAAATAAAAATATTTATAACTCATAAAAAATGACCAATAATTATAAAAAATTATAAATAATAATATGACGAAAGTCAATAAGATCCTAAATTAAAATTAATGTTCAAAGAACTTCGTTCTAGTGTATTCATCGCAAAAATGGCGGGAGCACACTGGGGCTTTAGGATCTAAAAGAGAGAAGCTTTGTCCTCGACCGAGAAGTACCTTGGATAGCTCAATTGGCAGAACGATGTCACGGTGAGACAAAGGTTCCGGGTTCAAATCCCGGTCGAGGGCCTATCTTTTCTCTTTAAAAAATAAAAATATTTATAACTCATAAAAAATGACCAATAATTATAATAAATAAATTATACTCTTACAACCCTTACCAACAGTCTCGGGTGTGTTGTAAAGAATCTGCTGTTTCTAGGTAAAGGTCATAAAGGTGATTTGTTCTAGACCGCGCTCAACAGCTTTTTCCTCTTTTTAAGGGTACCCACTACGAGGCTGAGTGTGCCTCGGTAGGATCTCCAGATTCCACAGAACTCATCCCCGGCGATTATTTTCCATTCGCCAAGAGCTTATTTAAGGTTGATAAAAACTAAGTCCCTGCCACAGCAGGACTTGCAGCTGACTCTGGCCTCTTAGTCGAAAGTCGATTGCTTTAATCACGACTTAATCCTTTTTTTTTAATACTCTTGCGTAAATCCTTTTTAATTAATGACCTGTTAGGATCGAGTTCGTAAACGCACCCACGACTGCCCGCAATCAGCTGACCGACTCCTTCCCCGTCCAGAAGAAGTTGAGGAGGCGGTACCCGGCGGTCGTGCGGGTGAAGGGGCTATCCCGGATCGAAAGGGGGGAAGAAAGGGAGGCTAATGAATGGAAGGAGAGACTTTCGTGGAGTTCGACGACCTCCTCCCGGGTCGACAAAAACTGACCCAGTTGCGTCTTAACTGTCTCGGCATTCATCTGTCTTCGGCTGGTGAAGGACCACTTCGATTTCACTTCGTAAGGGGAAAAGTAGAAAAACTACAAGTAGAAGTTTGGGGGAGAATAGGCAAGATACCGATAATCGATACTCAATGAGAGAATAATGCTATCGATAGATCTGGCTACTGTCTCATCTCGATGTATTGTACCGCCTGATTACTCTCCTAATAGAAGAAGCATCACGGTTAGTGACCACTAAGCGGTAATAAACGCTTTTCGCTTTATCTCGGCTATTTAGATACGCTTAAGCGTTTAGTATCACTAAGTGATTCATAAGCGGCCTTTGACTACGAGCTGAGGAGTATAAGCCCTCCACACTAAGCTACACCATTACCTTAAATAACAAAGTCTCTCAAAATGACCTCTGTGTGTATATTACAAGTACATTTGTATGTTATAACTCTAATTCGAAAACGAAAAATTTCATGTATCTGTAAAAATCTCATGTATGAGTACCAAGGCCGTAGCCAAGGGGGGGATTAGGGGGTCAACCCCTCCCCTCTCGAAATCTCGAAATTTAGTTAGTATTAAAAATTAATACAAGATTAAAAAAGTGGAAATTAAATTAAAAACAACACACACAACAGAGGATCCAACACTTTTACATCATTGTGCATTGCAACAAGCATACTTATATTTATATTTGCTTGAAAATGTCCTCCAACAACTTCACAATAATTAAGAATCGTATCGAAAACCAAGAATTGAAATATAGTTGTTGTTGCGTATTGCATTTAAATCATTCAACATCCAATAATAGTTTATATGGGCAAATTTGTCCAAATTTTAAAAATTATCGTGGTATTAAAATCCTCGATCCTGACCTGACCCCCCCCCCGAAATGTTTTCGTGGGTACGATCTTGATGAGTACTCACTTATTGTTTTGAGGTCTTGAGTTGCATTAAATATAATTATTAAAATAGGTAATAAAATATTGTTAATAAGAAAAATGTCTTAATCAATGCATTACAATGCATAAAAATAATTAATAAGTCACTGCATTCATTCTATTGAATCAAAAATGTTAAAATCGAAATGTTGGAGATAAAGATATAAGTTGTTTAATTTTTAAATCGATGCATTTATTTTTTTATATTTAAATTCTAAAACATCCTAATACAAGACTGAAAAGACAAGAAACTGCTCGACGTTTTCGCCTACTTCAACATTTACTGGGCATACGCTCTAAGCTCCCAATTAATTACAAAAGACTCATTTACATGAAAGTTATCAGACCTATTTGGAAATACGGAGTTGAGCTTTGAGGCTCTACTAAACCATCCAATTCATCTCGTATCGAATCCTCACAATCCAAAATCCTTCGTAAAATCCTCAATGCTCTTTCTTAAGCCAAAAATAAACTCATCCATCATGATCTTAATATCCCATATGTTGCTGAATTGGCCCAAACTAGATACCTATCCTTCCATGACAAGCTCCATACACACTCGAATCCGCTAATCTCTCAACTTGCTTCCTTTGCTATTCCTGATAACCCTCCGAGGCGTCTCAAAAGAAGATGGCCTCGAGATTTTCTACTATAGAACTTTATTGAAGTGCTACCGAAGGGTATTTTCTCCACAAGTGTTTTTTGTTTTCATGTCATATGTTCATATTAGCAGATTTACTTGTTTATAGTTGTAAATATCAATAAATTAATCTAAAAAAAAATTCCTAGTGGTAATATTGATATACTATATGTATTTATCAATAGTATACATACATATAAATAAGATTTTGGGATTATTTAAATTTTATTTTTCATTTATTGTTATTTTTTAAATAAATGTATTTTTCGGTTTTCAAAGATACAAACAGCCCATAAACGTTGACCGTAGTCTAGACACGCTGTCTGCACGCACACTCTCCTCAGACTAGTGCTACCATCTACCTCAATTACAGGTGAACTACAACCCAGCTGTTTACCTTTATGAATAAATACTGTAGAATCGATCCTAAACACAGTAGTGGTGCTACAATACCAACAGATTTCACTACAGCTGATTATGTATTTTCAGCCTTAGCAGCCACACGGAGAGAATTGTAATATTCTAAAAATACAATACTCTTTTGTCGAGACAAGCCATTGTACCCGAAGACAAACAGAAAACTGTTTTCTCTATTTAAATTTCTTGTTGCTACAGCAAACGATGTGACATGTGTAATTACAGCTCCATCCTTTCTGGAGGTAAGCAAACTCTGTAGATTCCTGCCATGTGTTATTGTAATATATTATTTATTAGGTACAATAAAGACGCTAATATATGTTTATCACCGTGTTATGGATAGTCATTTGTTACTCATTGTCATTCAGTAAAAAATATTCGAGCTCACAAAAGGACTGTTAATAATTTTCTAATATTTTAATTAAATTTACATTTCAAAAATATTTTCATTTTAAAAGTAATAAATTTTCTGTGTTATAAAACAGTGGCTTTGTGATTTGTCAATTTTTTAAAATATTTATAATTTAACTGAGCACATAACATTATTCAGATTAATGTCACATACTATCAAATGACAAATATGAAGTAAATTTCAACAGTCAATAGGGAGATTCGTGATGCCCCCCCCTCAACAGCCCTGAAGAAGACCTGCAAAGTGGGTCGAAATGTTGGCTATTTAATAAAAATTTCTACCTATCTAAGAGAAATTTATTTATCTCCACCCGGACCATTTTCTTCCTCATATAAAGAAAATTTATACTTTATAATAATGCAATTGGGAAAAACCACAATGCAAAGCCTTATGTTTCAAAAATACACCAACTTACCAGTCGACGTTTCGCCTATTCAGGCATTATCAAGACACAAAAACAAAAAAGTGTTATGTGAATCACATCTTGAAGCAAAAGGTGCCATACCTCCCAACGATCATCAGCCGAAACAGGCTCAACATACAACTGAGTTTGGGGTGATGATCGTTGGGATGTATTGCACCTTTTGCTTCGAGATGTGATTCACATAACACTTTTTTGTTTTTGTGTCTTGATAATGCCTGAATAGGCGAAACGTCGACTGGTAAGTTGGTGTATTTTTGAAACATAAGGCTCTGCATTGTGGTTTTTCCCAATTGCACTATAATAAATAATAGTGTTTCTTTTTGAGTTTTTTGCTATATTTTAGTGATTTATACTTTATATTTATACATTACATACCAACAACTTTGAGGCTCTACTAAATCATCCATTTCATCTGTTATCCAATCCTTACAATCCAAAATCCTTCGTAAAATCCTCAATGCTCTTTCTTAAGCCAAAAATAAACTAATCCATCATGATCTTAATATCCCATATGTTGCTGATTTGGCCCAAACTAGATACCTATCCTTCCATGACAAGCTCCATACACACTTGAATCCGCTAGTCTCTCAACTTGCTTCCCGTACTATTCCTGATGACCCTCCGAGGCGTCTGAAAAGAAGATGGCCACGAGACCATCTACTATAGAACTTTATTGGAGTGCTACCGATGGGTAGTATCTCCACATCTTAGCAGATTTACTTATTGTAATATTATTATAGTTGTAAATATCATTAAATTAAATTTAAAAAAAAAGAAAAAGAAAAAAAATCCTTCTTGTGAAGTTGCTGGTAGTAAACCCACCAGTTAATGTTTATTCACAAGGATGAAAGTGAAAGTATGCTGATGAGGAAAACGTATCAAGAAGTAAACATGAAAATAGAATGGAGTGCAACGACCCACCTTGAGATGGTTCGATGTCTCTCTCGCTCGGTCAAGAGAAATTACTTCAAGGGAAAGGAGGAAAATGAAAAAAAAATATATATATATATATATCTATCTATATATATATATATATATATATATATATATATATATATATATATATATATATATCTTTATATATATATATATATATATATATATATATATATGTGTGTGCAATCTATGGCACTTTTTAAACTTCTGTGATAGTTAATAATAGTCATTAATATCAATTATAAATAAAATAATCTTACTAATGTTATAAATGTGAAAGTTTGTATGTTTGTCTCTTTTTCACGCAAAAACTACTGAATGGATTTGGATGAAACTTTGCAGTAATATAGGTTATATATCAGAATAACACATAGGCTATAGCAAGCGCGGATTTATGGGGGAGACGCACGGGTGCACGTGCCCCCCTATATTTTTTTAGGAACTGTAGTTTATTTTTTTAGGAACTGTGGTATATTTTTTAGGAAACTGCATTATAGTACATAATTAGAGACAAATCACATGATCATAGTTGTTAATATAACAGAAAGAACATGGGTGAAAATATTTGTTTTGATATCCTACTAATATTATAAATGCGAAAGTTTGTATGTTTGTCTCTTTTTCATGCAAAAACTACTGAATGGATTTGCATGAAACTTTACAGTAATATAGGATACATCAGAATAACACATAGGCTACATCAAGAGCGGATTTTTGCGGGGGCACGGAGCCACGTGCCCCTCCCCGACAGTTTTTTAGATACTGTGGAGAATCCATTTTTTACATAATTAAAGGCAAATCACATGATAATAGTGGTTAAAATATCAGAAAGAACATGAGTAAAACTATTGTTTTGATATCCTACTAATATTATAAATGCGAATGTTTGTTAAAAAAACTACTGAACGGATTTGGATGAAACTTATTCAGTAAAATAGGTTATAGGTTATACATCATTGGCTACAGCAAGGGCAGATTTATTTGGGGGCACTGAGGCATGTGCCCCCCCTTTGTAGTACATAATTAAAGGCAAATCAGGAACTTAGCATCTTGAAATTTGTAGATAGGTTCTTTGTATAGTTTAAGAAAGAAATTTGGATAATTCCACCCCAAGGGTTTCTCCTTTAATATAATAGGGGTTCAAAGGTTGTATAGAATCCGTCAGTTTTGAAGTTAGGCATCTGAAATTTTGGATGTACGAGTAACTTATATTTTAAAAAAAATAATTAAATTATTTATTTAAATGATCTTTCACGAAACTTAATGTGGCAGACCAAATTCCACGCGAGCGAAGCCGCGGGCATAAGCTAGTCATTTATAAATCAAATAAAACTGTTATCTCTATTTAAATTTCTTGTTGCCACAGCAACCAAGGTGTCAAAAGTAACTATAGCTTCATCCTTTCTAGAGGTAAGCAAACTATGCACATTCCTGCATAATGTTATTGTAGTATATTATATATGAGGGATTATATATTAGGTATTTTATATATATATATATATATATATATATAGTGTTTATCACCATGTTAGGGATATTCGTATGCTACTCATTGTATGCAGTATAAACCATTCGAGCGTACAAAAGGGCTGTTAATAAATTAATAATAATTATAAATAAATAATCATAAATCATAATTACATTTTATATTATACCTCCGCTATTTAACATTTCGTTTACAATAATTTCGATTTCGAATTCGTAATCAGCGAGCCTCAAAAACCGCATATACCAATTTTCGTCAAGATCTGACACCTTTTTAACATCCATATCCGCCATATTGGATCGCCATTTTGTTTACAGTAATTTGGCTTTCGGATTCGTAATCAGCGACTTTCAAAACCTATATATGCCAATTTTTATTCTGATCAGAGATCATTTGAGGTTTTGACATCGAATTCGGGCTTTTCGTCACTGTGCGGCGTTCGAATGTTGGTGAAACCGATTCCTGGATTGGGTTCCACCAGAGGTGAGAGGACGCGGACAGCCCAAAAGCAGGTGGATGGAGGAAGTCCAGGAGATGCCTGTCGAGGTATCCGGAAGTGGATTAGATGGATCGGGAGGCTCTGACAAGTTGATTCTAAATATATAAATATATATTTTTTTAAAATTATTTTATTGAATTGTACAACTGTAATATATAAATCTAGTACAAGGGCTATGTGAATAAATAAATACATGACAGGACATGAAGAGGAACTACCCACTGGGAGTACTCTAATCAAATTTCTATAATAGAAGGTCCCGAGGCCATCTTCTCTTCAGACGCCTTGGAGGATTGTCCGGGATGACATTGGATGCAAGGATGGAAACTAGTGGGTTCGGATGGGCCTGGAGTTTATTATGGAATGATAGGTATCTGGAATGGGCTAAATCGGTAATATATGGAACGATAAGGTCATTATGGATGGTTTTATTTGTGACAAAATAAGGAGCGTTTAGGATTTTTCGAAGGATTTTGGATTGCAAGGGTTGAATATGAGATGAATTGGATGGTTTAGTGGAGCCCCAAAGCTCAACTCCGTATGTCCATATTGGTCTTATAACAGTCACAGAAATGAGTCTTTTGTAATTGATCTGAAGCTTTGAGCGTTTTTCTAGTATGTGTTGAAGTAGTCGGAAGCGTCTAGCTGTTTCTTGTCAGTCTTGTGTGAGGGTTCCAAATAAGTTTGTCTAAGTTGAGTCCTAAGTAGCGAATCTGTTAGGACAGGCAGTCATGGGTTTTCGGAGAAGGGTAAAGGTAATTTGATGAGACTTGCTGGAATTGATTTTAACTCTCCAATTCCTACATTATTCTTCAAGGCTTGATAAATGTGATTGAAGGGATTGGGATGCAAGATATGGGTCGTTTTTAACTGATAACACACATGTGTCATCAGCATACGTGGAGATGAAGGTGTTAGCTTGGGTTGGAATGCCAGCTAAATATATAAATATAAAATAATTATAATGCTAAACTCCTCGAAGCTTCTCTGGGACTTGGAAGCCATATTGGTTTTTATAACCAGTTTGGCGCAGGTTAGCCAATAAGTCTGTAGCATAGATATATATTATATATATATATATATATATATATATATATATATATATATATATATTTACATTTACCTAAGTTGCTAAATTATATATAATTTGGTAATAATTTGGTAATCTTTAAAAACTATTTAAAAACTTAAATAGTTTTTAAAAATTTGATCTAAGGATCCTCATACAAGACTGAAAAGACAAGAAACTGCTCGACGTTTTCGCCTACTTCATTATTTCCTGGACAAACCCTATAAGCTCCCAATTAATTACATGACAGTTATCAGACCTATTTGGACATACGGAATTGAGCTTTGGGGCTCTACTAAACCATCCAATTCATCTCGTATCCAATCCTTACAATCCAAAATCCTTAATGCTCCGTATTATGTCACAATCTCATCCATCATAATCTTAATATCCCATAAATTTCTGATTTGGCCCAAACTAGATACCTATCCTTCCATGACAAGCTCCTTTGGATCCGCTAGTCTCTCAACTTGCTTCCCATACTATTCCTGATAGCTCTCCTAGGCGTCTGAAAAGATGATGGCCTCGAGACCTTCTACTATAGAACTTTATTGGAGTGCTACCGATGGGTAGTTTCTCCACAAGAGTTTTTTGTTTTCATTCCATTTGTTTATATTAGTAAATTTACTTGATGTAATATTATTACAGTTGTAAATATCAATAAATTAGTCTAAAAAAAAAATCTAAGGATATTTCAATGCTGATACCACCAATCTCTGCTTACAAACTTCTGTCTATGAACAACTACCAAAACTCAAACCCGCCAGATCACTCTCAGCGCAATTCTCTCACCAACGCCTCGGTCTACACCTCAGGCACTTCCCAGTCGGCACAGCTCTTATAAACATCTTAGGAAATCGTTCGTTACTAGGCTCATCTTAATCTTTGTTTGGAGCCGGTTTGGGCTGATGATCATTGGGATGTATTGCACCCTTTTCTTCTAGATGTGATTCACATAACCCTTTTTTCTTTTTGTGTCTTTATAATGCCTGAATAGGCGAAAGGTCGACTGGTAAGTGGGTGTATTTTTGAAACATAAGGCTCTGCATTGTGTTTTTTCCCAATTGCATTATAATAAATAATAGTGTTTCTTTTTGAGTTTTTGGCTCTATTTTAGTAAATGTAATTTCGATAAATATATTTTTTTTTAAAGTCTACTTCGACAACTTTTCTACATAAGTGTCCCTACGGAATGTCCTGATATCCTAAACCCTGCACTCCCAGGATACAGCCAAGACGAAGGACGAAGGACCCGAGAGGACGCGGGGGGAATGAACTTGGAAGGAGCGACCCACTGGCCGCCTTGCATAACCAGGCTCATCCCATTGGTTATGCAACGCCGCGGTGAATGCACCCTCAGGCTATTTATACGCGGCTCGCTCGATCTGGAACAGGATATCGCTCCCCGATCCTTATACAGGCGACCCTCTCTTTTTCCTCGCTTTTTGCGCATGCTTTTTTAAACAGGACACGTCCTATTACCATTTGTCCTTTACCAATAACATGCCTTCATAATTTTTATATTGATGTAAACAACAGGTTTTTATATAGCTGGAAAAACAAAACAAATTACTTCATTCTACTCTTACTAAATGGTAAAAATGTACTTTCATAAAACAAAACTTTATTTGAATTGATATCATAAATGCTTTGCTATGCATCAAGTGTCTTTAATAATAATAAGGGCGACCTTATGGTCTAGTGTGGCTAGCATAACTACTAAGCCCAAGATCGTAAGTTCGGATCTCGGCAGGAGGCCCTAGGATTTTTTAAAGGAAATAAAAAATCCTTGGTTATGCCGTCCTTCGGAAGGTACTTTAAACGGGAGTCTCGAGCCTGAACAATAGTCAGTTACTCGTTAAAGATCCCTATTCTAATTAAACCTGGATAGGCAAAATTTAGAGCTCCTACTGTAGCATCGTCCGATTAGCCATAGCAGCAAAAAGTGACGTTAAATGAACAAACGAATGAAATAATAATAAGGCTTAGTGACCCGAAGGCTCGATGCCGACACCACCAATCTCTGCTTACAAACATCTGTTCGTTACCCAAATAAAATTCCGCCAGATCACTCTTAATGCAATCTTTCCAGCTGTGTAATTAACACGCCTTCATGATTTTTATGCTGATATAAACAACCGTTTTTTATATAACAGAAAATAAACAAAACACAAATGTCTTCATTCAACTCATATTAAATAAAATCCGTAGTAAAGTATATGTATTTTTAAAACAGTCTAAATTATATATTATAATATAATATATTCAGGATAAATAACACTATAAGACCGCAATTCAATCCAAACCTTAAAGCTACCATCTTGGCAAAATGTCTTCTCCAAAATTTGTAATAAAAAGCCGGAATTTTTTTATAGTTTAACACTTTCCCTCCGATTTGTTGAAGAACGTTCATGATTCTTGATCTACTCGGAGACTTTAACGCCTGATGCACCTTTTAAAATGCTTTTAAGTGGTTATTTGAATCGCAAGCAAATTGAAATGTTTTATTTATTTATAGTTTAAACATGTATTTCAATATTTATTACAAAATTACATTCTAAATTCATAAATTTTGGAACTTTTATTTTTTTAGTTTTTTATAATTTTCCAAACTAACTGACATTTAGAATCATAAATGTTAGCTGATAAATTATTTAAAATAGAATTTAAAATTCACTGAACCATACCAGTGATATACATTGATACAACGGGTCTAGGCTTCAATACGTGGTAGATTGTGCACTGTTTCTATTACAACAGTTATACAGAAAAACAATACGTTTCAGCCCAAACAAAAGCATACTTCGAAAAAACTCCAGCTTCCGAAAACCCATTAATCAGAGAAATCGGTAACTATGATAAACATTCACTACGACGGTACACGCACAAAAGAACAAAACATATACTTCTCACTTAATCAAACCACTATCCTTAGGTAACATAATCTAGTTATCTGTATTTATTTTATAGTTATTTTTAATTGTGTATTTATTTTCTATTTAATTATTATTATTATTATATTTACTTACTTTATTTAGTATTATTTTTATGTATTTTAAATTAGAATTACTATTATGGTTAATTTTTTTTTTTTTTTTTAAGCGGGTTTTTTCTACATTTTTTCTGCTATTGTAAAATTTACTTATAAAAGACAACTCTAACTATTAAAATCACTGTTGTTTAAACATCTAAAGGAAGTCCGGAACATGTATTTACACTTATTGCTGCCTGTATATGTAAAACTGTAAATAAAGATTTTTTTCTTTATCTTTTTATTTTTCTCTTCAGTTATACAGAGAGGAGATTTATTCTACAGATTTTTTTTGCTTATTTTGGGTACCCACTTTATAGGTTTATAGAGGCTGAGTGGGCCCAAAGGGGGGGGGGTCTATACATCCCTTAGGTTCCATCCGTGACTGTTAACAGTTTAAATAATTTATCTGCCACAGCTAATAAATTCAGTACAGTAACTGACCGTCCTACACACTGAGCCATCTCGCTCACTTAAACATCCTTTTCTTAAAACTATATCAATAAAAAAATAAAAGAAACAACTAATTATTAGTTAATCAACAAGTTCAACGACATCAAAGACTACTATTGTTAGAAATGAAAGCTTCAACCTTGATTCTAATGAAAAAAGGTTTCATAAGAAGAGTTGTGAGACCTTCATAACTTGCCTGTACCAATATACCATTCCATTCTTTAATGGAATTTTTAATCAACAATAAAATTTTAAATGACTGTCTAAATTAACAAATAAAAAAAAAATGCATAGAGATAATTAAATATTAAAATACTCAAATGGAGAAAAATATAATATTTTAAATTCTAGTAGATATACAATTTATTACTTAATACACCATTTTTTTATGTCATTTCATTAGGAAATAATAAATATCATATAGGTGCATTACAGTGTGGTTTAGTGTGTGTGGTCTGGGGTTCAGTACATGATAGAGACTGTACTGTTTCATGGACAACGGTTCTTCAAGGAGAGGACTTATACACGAGTATAAGGATAAAAAATGTCGAAAAGTCCCTTAAAAAAGAATAAAACTATATTTATTAACTGACTGAATGTCTGTGTATGTTAAATAATACATGTTTGAAATATTAATATGTTATATTAAATAGTACTAAAAACTTTTTTATATAATGGAAAGAAAAACAATATATTTAAATAAATAATCTTTACGTTTAAAGCCATGAAATTTTGAGAAGATTTGCTGTGAGAATTGTCAGTCTCCGAAATTCAGCCGTCGTTCGAGTTTTGGAGAATGCCTGTTCACACTTAAGTGTAGCGAAAAATAATGAAAGAAGGGGCCAAAAATCTTACATTGTTAAACGGATCAACGGAATAGCAGGGGAGAGTTTAAAATATATGAATTGAACAAAAAATAATCTAAGGGAGAAAAAATTCTGGGTAAAAGACGTGTGATGTCTCCGTTACGGTCCGTCTAGCTTCATAGTATTAATTGTAAAATAACTATTACACGAGTCGTACATACTTAACCACCTGCTAATATCTCCAGATTATCCCTCACAATCTACGAGAGCATCCTAAAACCGGCGCTTCTATATGGAACATTGTTCTTTGGAATCTATCATGCCTACAACAGCGAAGAAACAGTTCCAAAATGGCGTACTGAAATGAATAGTAAAATATAAGAAATTACACACACACAAAAACGGACTTACTACACTCCAATTTAGATACAGACTTCAATAAATGGAGATACATTAGTTTTTTCACAGCCTGAAATACTGTAAAAACCCACTTTTCAGGACCCCAACAGGATGGCCACAAACATGGCAAGATCACGTTAAGAATCTCAGCCCAGAAAGAGTAGAATATAGGTAAATACCTCAAAAAATATAAGGACATATTGTGCCCAATGTACAAAGTACAAAGTTAAAATGTTCAAAGTGCAGAGGAAGAGAGCCTTTCAGAGCACCTTAGTACAATAACGAATTATCAAAGTTCAAACCCACGTGGGCTAATAAAAAAAAGTATTACACGGTTATAACGAAATCCAAGTCAGACAAATCCACTTTCTTCACCGATGCTATAAACGATCCCCGGTAGCTCAGTGGTTAGAGCTCTGCACTAGAGACGGAGACGACCCTGGTTCGAATCCCGGCAAGGACAAAACTTTTCTCTTCGAAATAAAAATATTTAAAATCTTTTTAATTTAATATGTATCAGTAATATATTATGTATCATATATTTGCTAATACACAATATCTGTTTTATTGGATAAAGGACAAAACCCATATCCAGACGGGCATTCACCTATCTTTCAAAATAACTGCACCGGATTCATTTTTCAACGCGCGAAGAATTGGAAATAGCATTCCTTCGCGAACGAAGGCACCGCTCCTTAGAATTGCGAAATCTGCAGTAAGTGGCTTTTACGGCTCGAAAGCAATTTACAGGTGGAATAGGAGTTAACAGGTGTTAATTAGTTTACAGTGCTATGGTAAATAATTCTCATTGTAATGGTAAAGCAATTTCGAGTGCTACAATCATCAAAATTGGTCTACTTTTAAATATTTTAAAAATTCAAAAAAAATTATTAAATATTATAATATTATAAAAATAAATAAATATTATATATTATATATATATTATAAATAAAAATATTAAATATTTTGAAGAGAAAAGATTTGTCTTGGCCGGGATTCGAACCCGGATCGCCCGCGTCTCTAGCGCGGAGCTCTACTACTGAGCTACCAGGGGTCGTATCCAAGCCAGACAAATCCATTCTCTTCACCGATCCTATTTCCCCGTGTTCTCGCCATTTTTTGCGATGTATACACGGGAGAAAATGTTCATTGAACATTATTTTAATTAGGGTCTTGTTGACTTACGCCATTTTTAATTTGTTATAATTTATTGTTCTTTTGATGGTGAATATTTGTATTTTGAAGAGAAAAGATTTGTCTTGGCCGGGATTCGAAACTTGGATCCGTGCCTTGGTAGCTCAGTGGTTAGAGCTCCGCGCTAGAGACGCAGGTGGCTCGGGTTCGAGTCCCGGCCAAGACAAATCTTTTATCTTCAAAATAAAAATATTCGCCATCAAAAGAACCAAAATAAAAAAAAAAATTGGTATACGTTTGGAGGATATCTTCCTAACATCAGAACAATTTATAAATATTTAAACACTACACCAACGTATATGCACATGCTGATGTGCAAGCTGACCATAGGCTCCTGGCTGTAAGAACATTAAGAAGATCTTCTACACCGCTGATGACCGTTCAAAGTGGAGTAAAATTGTCGAGGAGACCAAGGTCATCCATGGACCATAGCGCCATGTGATGATGATGATGATGATATACATATACATTCATATTTATGTGCCATATTTTTCACAAATTCAACCCAGGAATAGAGGTTTAGCGATCCTCAGGAGAGTCCCAGACCCTTTGGGATACATTCCCGGGTATTAACAGCTGAATTTGAACCCGGGTAGTTTGAACCACTACCACTGTATTGGTATAACAGTCCTAAAATAGCAATATTGAAATAACAAGTAGCTTAGTTTCGTTTTTAAATCTATTCAATGATTTAATTTCAACACAGTGCTATAAAAAAATATACACATACACAAAAATAAAAAATTGATGAACTGTGGCTTTGTGATTTGTAGATTTCTAAAAGAATATAACTACTTGAGGTTTGTTGAATATTTGAGGAAAAGACGCATACATTTTTTTTTTTTTACATTAATAGTCATAGTGAAAGTCCTCTAAGAATATTTATAGTCAGATGAAGAATGCTACATTTCCTTGCGTGACACATTACATAACGCCATTTAGTATTGCATGTTCATAAATAACATAAACAGGAAAAGAGTATATATGATATATATATATGAACCCTTGTGTACTTTACAGTCCAAAGTATTTGATGAAAGTATTTCGAGTAAGAGATATTTGATACAGTTAACTGTACTGGAGCCGAATAGGGGTTACCTGGTCGATGGAGGCTATTTGGGTGGGCCATGTCACAGGTTGGGGAATGGGAAACCTCTCTTCTGGAGTGTATAACACCCTTATATACTTTCTTAACTGAATATTTTAATACATATTACAAATTACAAAATAGTATAAAATGGAACAGCTCAGGATATTATTAAGGATGAAAATATAAGATTCCAAAATAAATCCTAACTTAGAAAGAAAACCAACGGAAGAAATATATGGAATATGGAATGTTCAGTGACATGTATTTGAAGCGATATGTGCTTGATTTATTTTTATTTTTAATTTAAAATTTATTCAACACGAAAAGCAATAGAAATCAGTTAATGGATTAGTCAGGAGTTTACCGTAGGAATGTTATAAAAAACATTTTTGAATACTGTTCACAGCTATACTGGGACCTAGGGGGATCTTTGGACACTCCTAAAGCTCATCCAGCTTCTATAAACTGTTTACATTCAAATGTGATTTCGGCCAAACAGGCCTACCCCACCTCCCGTCACAACTGTTGCCTTAAAAACAGTACAGTCTCTATCATGTACTGAAACCAGGACCCTTCATGAAATGTTGCGGTATAGGTTTCTATTCATTATTTTAAATTTATTCTACGCATTAGTCCAATAAGTTACATATTAATATGTGTATCTTTTAACAAGTTAATATTTGAGGAGCTGGCGAACAGAACCGGCCTTGGATCTCGTTACGTTGATCCCTGTTAATATTTTTAATGAAAACCGTCTCTAAGTAGGAAAAGCTTTAAAAAGTGCATTTCCAAACAAACTTGGTTAAGTCCAAGATTTTACCAAATATATTAAAATGTACATTAATTTTTCATTCTAAAGCGGACTAGTCCCATGTAGTATTCATATCTTTAACACACTTTTAATCAAAAGCGGGCATGTCCAGCAAAAATTAAATATTAAGTAAAAAAAATTAATATTTTTTGCGTTATTACTATATGTGCGGTGTTAAATCATTAAATAACTATAATAATGACAAAAATACTGTACCTCACACGAGTCTTCTCAAGCAGGGACTAAACCATCCATCATTGCTTCGAAGAATGCCTTCAATAAATGAGATAAAACTTGAAAAAAAAAAAAAAAGATGCGGAGCGTATTTTAGTAACCCAGTTTTACGATAAATGGGTGGAGTATTCTGAAGTAGAATGGTGCAAAGAGGTAATACAGGCTACATCAGCATCTACAGGCATCATTGAAGAAAATGAGATTGGTGGAGTAGGTGAATGTGATAATATTGAGGATTGCTAAAGTCTAGAAGTGGATTTTACTGTAATTGTTATCTAATTTCCTTAAAAACACGATAAATCTTTCAAATTTATATTTTTTCTCTCATTTTTTAAAGACATTTTAAATACAAAATCGGATTCGTACAATACTAAAACCGGAATTGTCACATGTTTACGGTCACAACCAGATAAGTCCATCTTTTTCGAACAAAACCATTTTTGTTTTATAAATAACTTCTAGAATATAACAGCAAATTAAAAGTTAATTACTCATCATATATTAACATTAGTTTTTTAGCCATCCTATAAAATTTAATTTCGTGGACTAATCCAGTTCTGTTCGCCAGCTCCTCATTTGGATATCTTAATTAATAATCTTAATAATATGGACGTATATCTTCTTACATTTAAGTAAGAATTTCAACGTGAGAATTTCTATAATTTTCACTAAATTGATATGTAACTAGAATCTGAAGCTGAACTTCCAGAATCTGAATCTCTCCGGAGACTTTAACGCCTGCTGTTTCGTTTATATTGGTTTAAGTTGTAATTTTTACTGCAATATAAGCTGAAATATATGATAATTTCCTTTATTTAATAACAATTTTTTAGATTTTTAAATTTTTTTCTTAGGTTATATTTTTTTTTAGAAATACTTCTTTTTTTGTTAAATCAAAAAAGATGCGTTGAAGTCTCCTAACAATAAGTTTTTTTTTTATAAAATAATATTAAGGAGTTGAGTATTAAATGATACAGACGAGAAAATGATGAAAAGGGTGAAGGAAAGGAAGATGATAATGACAAATAAAAACAATATAATATTTATAAGAGCTGTAATATATAAAACTGGCCTATAAAATAACATTCTGCATTTATATCTTATAGTATTCGATAAATTTTATATAAATCTAGATAATTTTAACACATTATTAAGGAACTAAATATTAAAAAATACACTAGGCACAATGATAAGAAAGGACCAAGGACTAAGGATGTTAATAAAAAAATAACAAATAATAATGTTACTAAAACGTTAATAATTTCTTTTTATTGTACAATAAAAAAAATACATTTACATTGCGTAACCCCATTAAGACTTAGTGGTAATAATTAAAAAAAATGTATTGAGTTGGATATTAGTTAGTTGCATATTAAGTGAGTTAATATTATGGAGTAAAGTAGTAAATAATACAAAGGAGAGAATATTAAGAAAAAAAGAAGAGACTTAAAATGTTAATAATAGAATAATAAATAATATTATTGAAAAGAATTTTCTAAATTAAAAAGTGAATACATTATTGCTTGCTTTAATAATATGTAAATTAAAATTTTGGCTGTGGGAGTTAAAACAATATAGATTTAGAAAAAGTATCCATGGAATTATACGTTTAAGTTCTTTTATCAGAATAAAATTACTTTTGTGAAGAATTTTCTAAATGAAAAAGTTAATAAATTATTCCAGTTGTACCATAAAATATATATTTATAGTACGTAACCCGTATAGGACTTAATGATAATAACTAAAAAATAGTGATCATTTGATCAGTATCATTAACACAGTGTGGTAATATTAAGGAGTTGAGTAATAAATGATACAAAGGAGAGACTGATAAGTAAGGACGAAGGATGTAAGGATGCGACAGGACGAAGGACGAACGAGGAGGAGGGCGTTGAACCCGTGAAAGTGAAGACGGACCAGGTCGGTCGTCGAACTCGAGACCGCTCGCTAACGGCAGCCTACTCCTCAGCTGTTATCTTCCCGCCTACTTTGTACGACTAGTCTCATGCCGTAGTGAAAAAAAAAAATGGAATTAACATCTGGATCATCACCTGTCTAAGTGGTACTTTGGATACCTGAGGAGAAGAAAAACGCGGCCCTCGGCTTTGAGAAATCGTAGCCAAAGTAGAACGTCCGAAATTAATAATCGATTAGAAAAGTAGCATTTACAGAGCTATTTTATATTATTTTTATACTCCAAAATTTTATATTATCTAACACTATATTCTATAGTATAATATATCTATGTATATGCAGCCCCGGTGAATAAGTGGTTAAGTCGGATTTTGTCCAGAGAGAGTTTACTGCTATCAGATAACCGGAATCGTATCATTCTCTTAGTTTGTGGCTTGAAATGGAGTTGTAATATAAGCAATAACTCCTTTTCAAGCCAATGCCTTACTTAGCACCGTATTCACTAAGAAAATAACTCGAATCCGCTTACTTAAGTACAAGAAACTCATTTTGGAGAAAATTAGACTTAGCCATTTATTCACCGGGTCTGTAGATATAGCAAATAATCCTGTACCATTAAACCCACTAAGTATCTATGCTTCAATATATGGTCAGAATTTTACTGTTTCAAAGCCTATAGTAGTGTATATAAGTAATTTGACTAGGTTTTCCTACTTTAGAAAGTTTGAGTGGACTTGAAGAGGGTCTTTACTTAGCTAGCTACCACATCAACACTAAAATACGATCTTAGTATACACAACAGAATTTCGATTTTGGAATAATATCGATGTAGCTACACTTAAACGTTAAATACTTAACGTAGTACAATGTAACAGTTTGTATGATTTGTAAAATTGTTGTTAGTCCGCCGTTAGGCGTACAAAGGGTCCTTTCTAGTAATTTTAAATATTTATGTCTATGTTTATATTTATATTTTTTTGGAAAATCTTTCTGCTTATGGAGAATATTTCGAATCGACGCTTTTACGGATAATATACAAATATTGAAAAATAAATAAAAAAAAGTATAAAAAAAGATTTATGCACGTTGTTTTTAATGTTCTTATTAAATATTTATCGCGGCCGGGGCATATCTTTTCTCTTTGAAATAAAAATATTTCAAAATTTAAAATAATAACAAACAATTATAAATAATATAAAAGTTTTTAAAAATAACAGTCTTAAACAAAATGGCGATCAGCATATTTATTTTTTTAAATTTACATAATTTACATTATTTTCTAAAATACTTTACCATATAATTACATTTTATACATGGTTATTTTTCTAATATCTGGTACATTTTTTTTTAGGGACCATGAATGATAAAAATTCCTTCTGCGTATTGAATTTGGATAACACTAATATGAAAACAAAATAATGTTATTTTAAAAGTGATATTATATACATATATAAATCCTTTCCTCATTTTTTGTCTTAATGATTGTTGCCATATTAACACCTTTCTGATACTGTAGAGGCTCGAGGAATCTATTTGTATCCTATGTATCCTTAAAATTTAAATATTTCCTTATTCATTGATAAATTTTAACTTTATTATGAAGTATATCAATGCATCTAAGATATCAATAATTATTTTTAAAAAGAAGGCCGAAGCACGTCTCCTACTTAAAATCTAAGAGTTGAACAAATTCATGAGAAAGGTTATGAACTAAAAGTTTGGATATAGGTATTGAAGTTAAAGGCAATCAGAATACAATATATTTTAATTGTATTATTTAAAATAAACAATTAAATAATAAAAGAAGTTCTTTATGTATTATAACTTGTAAGTAAATAAAATGTGGCATAAAATATGTAGTTTTCCTGACAATACCTGGATATATTGACAGAGATTGATGCCTAAGCGTTTTCGGGGAAGGCCATTGACTCCAGTGTAAGCTTCTTAGAGCTACCGCAACTTCTTGAAGAACTTTGTTATAGGTACATGAAGCCACAATGGTAAACACTGGTAAATAGAATAGTCATGTACATGTAAACTAATGGTCATGTATATGTAAAGTTCAGATTGTCATCTAGTCTTTATATCTGTTATGACCGTAAAAAAATTGGTAGATATCTGTTTTTACCTAATTTTTACCTAACTTCAGAACTTGCCTGCAAGAAAGTGTACCACTCTTAGTATCCTAATGTTATTCCAGGCTATGCGATATGAGTTTCTTATAAAACAATTTCAGATGTCATACATTCTATGATCAAGAACGAATTTAAATTCAATTTTGTTTTCTAAATCAAAAATGGTTCTGCTCCCAAGTAAAGAAATTAATGAAAAATGACTGAGTTTTTTGATAAGGTGTTTTAAAATTATTATTTTTTTGTTTACAGGGGGGTAAATAGGTTGGGGCATTAATAATTTTTTCGAACAAAAGAGGGCATCGTGAGGTCGGGGTTAGTCAAAGAAGTGTGCAAACCGGGGCAACCGGATGCGGTCACTAGCAGCAAACGAACGGGCAAATTTTCGATCTATAAGGTCGAAGAATTATCGATACATCGAAAATGTTTTATATTTCGATTATATGGTGAGATAGGTCGAGATGAGTTTTATCAATATCTTAACTTAATTAAATTCCAAGTTTGATTTTTCTGTTTAATATCCTTCGAAATAATATTATTTTCGGATATTGGATTAAAAAAAAAAAAAAATGTATCACTACAACTGTCTTGGATTTCGTACAAGGCATAGACTGTACTATTTTTAGAATAACGGATGCATGGGGAGTATCCATATTATTGAGACTGAGTGAGCCCCTAACGGACCTTCACATCCAATGAAGTCCATCTGTGACTGTTAATAGATTATATATTATATATATAATTTATCTATAAAATAAATATAATTTATTTAAACCTGAGGTCTTCATCGTAGCAACACAGCACTGTATCCTTCAGCTAGCCCGAACGTGAAATAAAAACAAATTTAAACTCTTCCATAATCTTGTTTATTTGTCCTTTAAAAGGAGAAGGCTCACATTGATTTAAATATAGAAGTCAAGTTTTTCTTCTAAAAAAAGAAATTGAATACAGTAGGGAGCAGTTTTCATAATATTTTTCTAAAAATATCGCTATTCGTATTTCGATATCAAAACAATTTTTTTTTTCCTTCACGCCTAATTTCTTATATCGTCAAAAATAACGTTGCTTTTAAATACTTATGTCTTTACTATGGGGAAGATATAAAATTATAGTTAAGTGTGAGAAAATTATAAAATCATTTTTAAAAAATTTTTTTTTTTTTTTAATTTATTTATTGATATTTACAACTGTATTACAATTATACAACAAGTAAATAGAATGCGTGTTACATAATGACATGAGAATGACAAGTAGAGAAACTACCCACTGGTAGTACTCAAATCAAAGTTCAAATAAGAAGGTCACGTGGCCATCTTCTTTTCAGACGCCTCGGAGGATTATCGGGAATTGAAGAGGAAGCTAGGTTTGAAACTAGAGGGATGAGGAAAGGTAAACAGATGTGAATTTGTTAAGAATAAAATTACAATTATTATGGAAATATTATTGCCTTATTATACATTAATAATGATAATAAATAAATAAATATAGAGATACTTTAATAAATTAATAAAACTTTTTTTTGAGAAGTACTTCAGAAAAACTACCAAAGATTTAATATCAAATTATCCACGATGGTATCTCGAATCCACGTCTCTCACAATTGATCTGAAGACAAGGTTCAATGACCCAAAAGGTAAACATAAATAAATTTGCGATGAATAAAATTACTGTTTCGCAAATATAATTAGCTTATATTATAAAATAATAAAAGTATTAGCAATCATGAATAAAATATGGATAGGATTCCTCCGAGGCGAATAGCAAGGTCGACTTAGTACGTGACTAAGTTGGAACGAATGACTTTACTTTCGCTAAGATCGCGCGGAGCTGAAAGTGAGAGTAGCCGCGTCGGTGAGTCTCGGACCTATCGGGAATCGGTCCTCTGACCTGTCACAAAAGACCCTCGTACACACGACCGACATTTCGAAACGTTCCTGGGGTCGTTGCCCTCATCCCCTCTCCTTATGAAGAAGTCCTGTGAAGGAAGGAAAAAAAAAATAAAAAACCAAGACGAGGAATAAGGTCCCCTAGGTCAGTTCGTTCAACTCGGACTCTGACCTGCCCCAAAAGTATCCTGCGTCCGTTTTCTCGGAAGAATACTAATAAAAAAAGGCTTAGGTTGTCCGCTGTACAGGGGTTCCGGAATAAATGATGGCAAGAGGACAACGACGGGTCATTTATTTCTATTGTCAGGGTCTTTTGTTTATGGTCCTTTGGAGAGAAGATGGTTTCACAAAGCAGGTACTAAAAGGTACTTTGGTACCTAAAAGACGGTACCCGATAGTTTATTTATTTCTATTGTACATAATAATAACAATAATAACATCAGCACATTACTTACTTGTATGACTATTAAATTATATACAATAAACGTGATACAATATCCATTTACAATTTGTGCAAAAGATGATTTGGCCAAGATAAAGGTAAAAAAAAAAATTCGTCTTTTATAGAGGCTGGGTGACCCCTTGCAGATTCTCTGGAGTCGTTTTACTACTACTGGAGGGCGAGTGAGCGAACTAGTAAACTAAAAAAAAACATGGTCGACTGGAGGCGACTTCTGCGCAGGTCGTTTTTTAAATTGTCAGACTATAAATATATTTCCTCAGATATAAAACTGTTAAATCCAAATTAAATTCAAATTATCTTCTAATAGAAAATATAATTTTTTAGTTGGTATACTCCTTTTAATATTCGTAAAAAAAAAACTGCAACTACTGCCTATGAAGGAACAAGGTTGAATGAAAAAATTTTAATATATGTTTTTTAGAATGTTTTCTAAATTATATATACATATATAATAGAACAAAAAGCTATCTATACCTTAGACCAGATTTGAGTACTACCAGTGGGTAGTTTCTCTACTTGTCATTCTCATGTCATTATGTAATACGCATTCTATTTACTTGTTGTATAATTGTAATACAGTTGTAAATATCAATAAATAAATTAAAAAAAAAAAAAAATACCTTAAACCTACAATGATAAAAAGCTGTTATGAATTTATAGTATAATAAACTACTTAGGTTTATAAACTATTTCTAAAATCTGAAAATCGATTTTTTCGTTAATAAATCGTTAACTGGATACAATGAAATAAACACATGAATAAACTATTTTTAATACGAAGGATAAAATTTGTCTAGGGGTGCAGTCATTAATAACACTAAGTAAGGTTAACTTATTTATTATAAGTGCCGACGTTTCGGCCTACAATGTTGGCCATCTTCAGGGCAAAAAAAGAGAAGAGGCTGAGTGAACTGTCAATTGTATCTGGTCAACTGACTTCTTTTGCCCTGAAGATGGCCTAAACTGTAGGCCGAAACGTCGGCACTTATAATAAATAAGTTAACCTTATTAGTGTTATTAATGACTACACAACCAGACAAATTGTATCCTTCATTACGATCTTACAGTCAACCATTTTCCTCTTTATTTTTAATATGATTGCGATACCTCCTTCACTATTTGTTGGAAGGTAAAAGTCAGCTTAACGATTCAAGTATCATTTCCGGTTTTATCGAATATATTTTTAAAACTGAATATGTTATTTGTAGCACCGTTGAATATTAAATATTGAAGAAACTCATTCTTCGATTTTTTAGTTCTATTAAGGCTTTCAAGTATAGTACTACTCCTGATGAATTTCATAATACTTTTGTTTTATTTTTATTACCCCAGATTTATTCCTTAAAATAAATTAATTTACTCTAAGAAATAATGATGGCTGACACGGGCAACCAGAAGAGAATACAAAATGTAGGCTCCTTAAGAAAGCTACTTCGAGTTCGTTGACCCCTTGGTTGAGCAGGACGTGTGTAACCTAGCAACCAAGATATAGCAGGTTATCTATATAGAACACCAAATATCGATTAATCGAATTCGAAATTGTATATATCGATCTTTCACACGCCCAGTTCATTACAAAAGAAAAACTGCATTACTGCATTTACCATTATAATGTAAATGTCCTTAAAAAAAAAAATGTGGACTCATATTTTTTGGCAATTTTTCTAAACAAGGAGGAAACGATTCGGCACAAATATGAATAAAATTACTACAATTTTTAAATTTTTTAAGCATCTTTTTTTAATGCACTTATGTTTCAAAATATTGTTAAATTTAAAGTTCAGGAATTTTTTTAACATATTTATGTCATATCATACCATGAATCGATATTACATGACGAGCTGATTGTTAAAAAAAAAATCGTACCACTACAACCCATGAAGGGTTTAGTACGTGATAGATACTGTACTGTTTCTAGGACAACAGTTATGCAGGATGGTGATTTGTACTAGATCACACCCAGTCGCAAGGTTTTCCCCCGATTTAGGGTACCCTCTTTTAGAGACTGGTTGAGCCCAAAAAGTGTCCCCATATACTCCTGGTCTATCACAACTGTTAATAGAAAGAATAAATCTACCACAGCCGGATTTGAACCCGAGACTTAGTGGTCTACCACAGAGCTACACCCTAGCATTAATCTTAAAGGGAACAATGTTTAAATTCGGATTTTAACTAAAGGCTTCGTTTTTTTTTTGTATGAGATGATTAGAGATAATATCGGCTTGAATATCCATGGTAATTCCACAACACCTTTTATGTAGTTAATAGATATATGTTGAAAAACTACGTATGTTCACTCGGGTTCAAGGATAATGACAAATCGACCAAGATCCAAGAATTATGGCAGTTCAAGGTCAGTAAGCGCGCGGAGACCTATATTTCTTTCCTCGAAGCTGACGTTCCATGGAATAAACCACCGGTCGGCTATTTGACATCCTGATAATCGAGAATGCTATTTCCGAGGTAGGGTCATCACATATGCCCGGTCTTTGTGAGTTACCTGCAGTAGGCTGACGGGCTTGAGTAGAGAATGCTTGAGATATTCCGGGATTGAGATTCGAGCTCACAACCTTTTCGTTTGTAAACAGGTGCACATTAGTTTACCTTTGCCAGATCTTGTTCAAAAAACATATACTATTACATAACCTCTACAACTATATACAATACACTACTACTAACTTAGAACTATTTTCGGACCTTTTTCAAGTTATACTTCAGTTAAAAAAACTTGAATGAACCTTTCATCCATCTTATTAAGAGGCTGAGTTTCTATGAGAATAATTACAGAGCCTCGGTCAGTGAACCTTTAGAAATTTAAATAAAAGTTTCGTCCCTGACAGGATTCCAATAATTGAACCATTAGAAAGGAGTCAATCCTATTGGTCGATCATTAAGTAGTGGGAATCAGATGCTGTGTTGACCCACTACCCAACCCTCCGACATCCTGCTACTACATCAACGTAAGTAATAATGGATCATTATTTTCTTATTATTAATTAATTATAGGTATAAATATAAAATAAAATTATAAGCATAAAAATGATTGTAATAATATAATATATAATAAACCTTATAAAAATAAATAAAACTTTGCTCCTATGCATTAAGAACGGTCTTGGGTTCAGGAAATAGTAAAACTAATTCTAAAATAAGGTTGTTCCTCAAGGTAGTATCCTGGGTCCCATCCTATACACAATATATACAGCTGACATCCCAACCCATCCAAGCACTGTCCTCACTACGTACGCTGATGACACATGTGTGTTATCAGTAAATAGCGATCCATTTGTTGCATCCCAATATCTTCAATCCCATATCTCAAACCTTCAAGAATGGTGTCAAAATTGGAGAATTAAAATAAATCCTAATAAATCCCACCAAATTACCTTCACTCTTCGTCGTAAACCTACGAATTCCTGCCCTACTGTATCCTTTAATAACACTCCACTGATCCCTGTCGAACAGATACGTTACCTAGGACTCCATCTGGATAAACGTCTCACTTGGAATCCTCATACAAGACTGAAAAGACAAGCTCGACGATTTCGCCAACTTCAACATTTACTGGACAAACGTTCAAAGCTACCAATTAATTACAAAAGACTCATTTACATGACAGTTATCAGACCTATTTGGACATACGGAGTTGAGCTTTGGGGCTCTACTAAACCATCCAATTCATCTCGCATCCAATCCTTACAATCCAAAATCCTTCGTAAAATCCTCAATGCCCCTTATTATTTCACAAACAAACTCCTCCATCATGATCTTAATATCCCATATGTTGCTGATTTGGCCCAAACTAGATATCTATCCTTCCATGAAAAGCTCCATACACACTTGAATCCGCTAGTCTCTCGACTTGCTTCCCATACTATTCCTGATAACCCTCCGAGGCGTCTGAAAAGAAGATGGCCTCGAGACCTTCTACTATAAAACTTCATTGGAGTGCTATCAATGGATAGTTTCTCCACAAGTGATTTTTTTGTTCATGTCCTTTGTTCATACAGCCAATTTACTTGATGTAATGTTATTACAGTTGTAAATATCAATAAAATAAATTTTAAAAAATAAGGGTTCTTGAGAGAGGTAATTTGTTTGAGAAAATGCTCAATCGCCAGTTTTTCTCCCGATTAAGGATACCTATTAATAATGAGGCTGGGTGAGCCCCTAGGGGTCTTTAGATCCCATTGGGTCCATTTGTGTCTGTTACGATAGTGAAATCTATCATCCACAACAGGCTTTGAACCCCGGTCCTAGAGCATAGCAACTCAGCCTCTACACAATGAGATAACCCACTCCCCTAATTAAAACATAACATTACATTACATTACTTTACCACTACTACTCATGGTGCGTCTTGGGTTCAGTACGTGTTAGAGATTGTACTGTTTCTTGGTCAACGGTTGTTCTTGGATTTGATTTGACCTAGATCACGCTCAACCACCAGGTTTTCCTCCAATTAAAGAAAATCCACTTTATACAGGTTGATAGATCCCCAGAAAGGTCTCCAAGCCGCGCTCCCCAAAATGAAATTAAAGTTATAATAAATGGTATTTTAAATAAAATTATAAATTTAAAACTGAATTGAACGCCAAGAGTCTGGGAATCAGTACATGGTAGATACTCGTAATTTATTGTTGACACGACAACAGTTGTGCAGCGAGTTAATTTGTTCGAGTTCACTCATCAATTTTTTCTCTATTTTTAACATAAATAATAATATATCAGGATTTGAAACCTGTACCATCAACACGGCAACAAAGTGCGGTACTTGTGTGTTAACGCAGCCACCGTTATTTTTGCCTAATACTTAGCATGCGCGAGCAGTTACATTTTGTAACAGTTATATTTCTAACAGCTGATTTCTTCTATATTTGTTCTTGCTTGCTGAGTTTTGTTTATTACTGATTTATTGTTTGTTGTTTATTGTTCATTTAAAAAAAAAAAAGGTCAACTGGACTCAATCATATAATTTATTCTTTAAATAGGAGAAAAAAACCTATTTCCAGTAAAAAAAATTGTTTATTCCTTATTTTCGAGATACGTTTCGGCCTAGGCCATTCTCAATCTTCTATTCTAATTGTTTCATTTTTTACTTATTATATGGTTAACAATTCGACCATAAGTCATTCATCTCAATTTAAGTTGTTTTATTCCATTTAATTTTTTTTTCAAATTCAGAGGGAACCATGTCCTTTATAGTCATTTAATAATAAGTCATTATTAACTTATTAATATATATGCACAATATATTATTTATTGTGATTTTTCATTATTTTGATTTTTTAATTGTTCATTGTTGTTTAATTAATTGTTCATGATATATTCCATTTTTCAATAAATTTTTTTGGTTTCTAATTGATGATGATTTTCTAACCCCAATAAATAACTGTTAGAAATGTAACTGTTACAAAATATAACTCCATGCGAACAAGTAGACAAAAATAACGGTGGCAGCGTTAACACAGAAGTACACACAGCGTTTAACTGAGCTACCCCAATCCCCATTATTATTGCCACACTCCTAATTATATAAAAAGTACATTTTTGGAAAAAAATATAAAATCATGTGTTAATAATAATAATTTGTTTCAACAATTAAATAATCATGACAGAAAAAAAGTTATAAAATACTGTTTTCGATATCGGAGTCATGTGAAACATCTAGATTTTGAAAAGCTTCCTAACTGTTAAAACGTATAATTACTGTAAATCATATTTAATGTATGATATCAATAATTTATTTCATACTGTAATATATGTTTTTTTAATGGTTTATCGATAGAAATATATTGTTTGAACGTATACACATACGCTTGCAGTTCATAAATATACTTAAGAGATATCTAATGCCTGAGTCCTCTTAAGTATATACCATTATATCTATTATAAGCTAGGAGCCGCTAATTATATAAAAAGTGTAGCTCAACCTTCAGCTGCGCGGTGAGGTTGATGCTCCCTAGCAACACCAACCCCCTTTTTTCCCCTCTTGAGGTCGTCGAACCCAGGCACTCCAAACATTATCTTCCTGCCCGGAGGGTAGGTCAGCCTTCATGTTGGGGCAGTCATGGAAACGAGGTGGTAAGCTGTACACCAATGGTATTCATTGTTACACCACGAAAGGTAAAAATGCTATTCAATATTATTATTTATATATATATATATATATATATATATATATATATATATATATATATATATATATATACATATATATATGTTTTGAAGAGAAAAGATTTGTCCTGGCCGGGATTCGAATCGTCAGCATCTCCAGTGCAGTGCTCTAAGCCAGTGTTCTTCAACCGCCGGTCCGCGAAAAATTTTGGTCAAATCGTAAATCACCGTGACGTATTATGTATAAAACTATACAAATACAATGTATAATAACAATAATGGCGGACATATTCAGTCTGCTTAATGATGTTAATATTTCTCTGTAGGGTTCATACACAAATATTTTTACTTTAAGAAATAAAATGGATGCGTTAAAAAAAAGCTAGCTCTTTGGAATAGTCGCTTACAAGAGGAAGCTATAGAAATGTTTTCTCTTTTGGATGAATTTTCGATTGCTGGTGATGTGAACACAAAAGTCATATTTAACATAATAAAGCAAGAAAGTCATATTTAAGAGCATTAGATGAAAATTTGAATAAGTATTTCCCAGAAAATGAAGATCCTCGCAAAGGTAACCTCTGGATTAATAATCCATTCTTGGAAGACATAAACTCATGTGCACTTTTCTTGTTGATCTTCATTAAAAAAAAAAGCTGATCGACTTGTCTTCTGATGTCACTCTGGAGTTGTTTCCAGACATAAAATGCATTAATTGCCTCAATTTTGGATATCGCTAGAAAAAGAATATCCAACTTTGAGTTATAAAGCTATCAAATTATTAGTAAATTTTTAGATTTCCTATTTATGTGAAAAGGCTTTTTCAGCCATCTCTGTAATAAAAACCGAATAGATGTTAATGCAGCGCTTCGTCTCTCAGAAACAACACAGCAGCCTCGAATATCAACTATTATATCAAAGAAGCATCAGCAGATATCGCACTAATAAATGTAATTGGATAACATATTCTGTAATAAAAAATAATATCTACAAGCTTATTGGTTTTTATTTGTCTTAGCTTTCAGTTGGTCCGCGAAATATTTATCCTATTTTTACCGGTCCGCAGGTGCAAAAAGGTTGAAGAGCACTGCTCTAACTGAGCTACCAGAGTTCGTATCCAAGTCAGACAAATCCATTTTCATCGATCCTATCTTAGTATACCGTAGATGCAGACTTCGGGTAGTTTGCAATCCTTTTTCTTCAAAACAAAAATATTTAAAAATAATCACCATCAAAATAATAATTTTTACAAATAAATTATAAATAATATTGTTATATACATTTTACGGCAAACAGTAATATGGTTTAATATTTCCAAATGATATGATTTTGACAGGGGCGAATCAGTGGTAGAGCACTGAGTTTCCGTGCAGAAGGTCCCGGATTCAAATCCGGCCGTGGCTGATTTTATTTTATCTCTTTACAGTCGGGGGTGGATCCTTTAAGATTTGAGGTCCTTGTGGTGCTCAGTCAGCCACTATTGAGTACCCAAACTAGGGAGAAAAAATCTGGCGATTTGAGTGTGGTCTATTTCAGATCATCCCTGCACACCCTACTGAATCCAAGACTGTTTTTTTTTTCACCATTCCCACAAATAATTAAATAATGTACTTACGCGCCATTATTTTAACGATTAATAAAAATTGGACCATTGCAAAATGGTATCTCCTACAACACCATTTAATTTTCTATCTTTGAAATTACTAATTTACATATTTACTGATATAAATGTGAAAGTTTGTATGTTTTGTATCTCTCTTTTACGAAAAAACTACTGAACGGATTTGGATGAAACTTTACAGTAATATAGGTTATACATCAGATTAACACATAGGCTATAGCAAGCGTAGATTTAGGGGGGGCTCATGTGGGCATGTGTCCAACGACAGTTTTTAGGTACGGATAATCCATTATAGTACATAATTAAAGGCAAATCACATGATAATAGTGGTTAAAATAACAGAAAGAACATGAGTGAAACTATTGTTTTGATATCCTACTAATATTATAAATGCGAATGTTTGTATTTAGGTTTGTTACTGAACGGATTTGGATGAAACTTATTGAGTAAAATAGGTTGTACATCATAGGCTACAGCAAAGGCACATTTATGTTGGGGCACGGGGGCATGTCCCCCCCCCCCCCGTTATAGTACATAATTAAAGGCAAATTAGGAGCTTAGCATCTTGAAATTTGTAGATAGGTTCTTAGTGTAGTTTAAGAAAGAAATTTGGATAATTCCACCCCAAGGGTTTCTCCTTTAATATAATAGGGGTTCAAAGATTGTATAGAATCAGTCAGTTTGACATCTGAAATTTTGGATGTACGAGTAACTTATATTTTTAAAAAATAATTAAATTATTTATTTAAAATCATCTGTCACAATATCTAGTCTGTACGGGTGATAATGATAAAATATATAATATATAAATATATTTCTGATATGACAAGGACAAAATATAACAAAGATGAAAACTATCAAATACTAAAAATAACAAAAATAAAATAAAAATCGCCAGAATGTATTCCGAGATAATAAAAATCGATTTTTTTTTGTTTTTTTATTTATTTATTTTTAGGGAGCGGAGCGGTAGAGCACTGAGTTGCCATGCCGAAAATCCTGGTTCAAATCCCGCAGCGGGCAAGATTTTTATTTCACTCAGCCTCTATAAAATATAAAAATAGGGTACCCAAAATAAGGGAGGAAAATGTGGCAGTTGAGCGTGACCTAGCACAAATCACCTCCTTGCAGAAGCGTTCTCCATGAAACAGTACAGTCTCTACCATGTAGCGAACCCCAGACATGTTCACGGGTTGTAGTGGTACAGTAATTTTTTTAAGTCTAAAATTCGAAAATTTTCACAGTTATTATATAAATCGCAAAAAGGAATGTCTGAAGACTCTAAAATACTGGGGACAAAACTAACCCTTGAACGTTCCGCCATTTCAGCCATCATCGCGTCATGTACCAGAAGAAAAATCACATCAGAGAAGATAAACTGCAGCACATCTCACATCAACAGACCATGATATAGATACAGCAATCTGATTCGAAGACGTTCGAAGATAACTCAAGACTTAGGTCCCAAGCCCGTGGGATGGCAGGTACTTGCTAACCCAATCCTAAGTGCAATGGGAATACTTAGTTTTGGATAGGTCAAAACTCAGAACTCCCACTATAGCATTATTACTATTATTATTATTATTTATAATATTTTATAATTAATGAGGGCTTCAACCTTGCGCTTAGTCATATTTATACTTTCTCTCGTCAAGTTCCTAGATACTTAACTTAAAAGTGGGGCAACATTTAATGAAGAGGAGAAATAAAATACAACCAATAATTTACAACTAGTTAATTTTATGATATTATTAAAACAAACAACCATTATTTTTTTATAGAGGGTGTTTGAGGCGTTTTCTATTCTCTTTGTTTCTTTATTTTTTTTTTTCTGTTCACTATTGAGAGTTAGCAAAGTTTTCTGTTTATGTTATTTGTATTATTAGTTGAAATTTTATTATTGTTAATGAAACGAGAGAACATTGTTTTTCTGATGCTCATCTGTTCATAATATGTGTTAATGATTGCAACCTGCCATATGATTCCGAAAGTTAACAGCCAAGTTACGCGATTGTTGACTTGTTTCACACTACCAATAGACACTTCAGTTAGCCAGTTCGTCTCTTGATGCAGAGGAGACCACGAGCGGACATCGATCGCCGATCGATATTACAGGTGTATTTTTGTTGCTTCGCAGTCGCCGACTGAGTTGTTCCAGCTGCCAGCTACACTTTTGACAGACTCCTGACAGACTGTCACCAGGTATTTGGGTACCCAATAATAATATAACAATATAAAAAAGGCTTTTTTTGTAAAAGACAATTGATTAGTGCACGACATTTTGTGTGTATTTAGTAAAGTTATTTTTATTAATAAGTAACCATTCAATGCATAGTTTCTATAGTTACGTATAGAGACAAAGTTTACATTTTTTTTCTCTCTCTCTTTCATTTCAGAAAAATATGATTGTAATCTCTCATTTCATTAAATTCATTTGTCAAGTTGTAATTTTGTTCTTCTTTTAATGTGTTTCCTATTAATAATAGTTTTACATCTTATTTAACATACATCTGTTGTTGTTTTTTTTTATTAACATTTATTTTAATTTCTCATAAACTCAAAATTATACCAGCACTAGTTGATACGAGGTAAGAGATTTACGCCAGGTTGATTTTAATCTTTATGGTGTCGCTCTCCTCAACAGAGGGGCTAAACATATATATTAAACTTGATTTATTATTCTACAGTTAATATATTTATGACTACAGCTAAACCTAAATCATAAAGATCTCTTTATAAGATTTCTACAGGTAATAAATAAGCAAATTCATAGGAGAGTTTATGTTTTATGAAAAAAGATCGATTAAAACGGTCCTAAAAGGCTTGATATATTTTAAAATATCTATTTAATTCATTATTAAAACCCGATTTCTTTTTTTATTAAAGAAATAAAGTATAAAGACAGATTCGAAATACAAATAACATAAACTTAAGCTGTTTTATATATGTTTTATTATATTGTTTTCAGCTCGCCGTTTCAGGTTACTTCAACATTTACTAGACAAACTCTCTAAGCTCCCAATTAATTAAAAAGACTCATATACATGACAATCATTAGACCCATCTGGACTTACGGAATAGAGCTTTGGGGCTCCACTAAGCCTTCGAATTCCTCTCGCATTCAATCCTTACAATCCAAAATCCTTCGTAAAATCCTCAATGCTCCTTATTTTGTTACGAACAAAGTAATCCATAATGACCTTAATGTCCCGTTTATTGCTGATCTGGCCCGAACCCGATATCAATTCATGACAAACTTCATTTTCACTCAAACCCACTAGTTTCAAAACCTCGCAACCTCTTCAATTCCTGATAATCCTCCGAAGCGTGTGAAAAGAAGATGGCCTAAGCTGAATTTTTTATTTGAGTACTACCACTGGGTAGTTTCTCTGCTTGCCTTTGTCTCTGGACATTATTTATCTTTCATTATATTTACTTGATGTATTCTGTATACAGTTGTAAATTTGATATATAATATGGATATGTCACACCAGCCATCTTAATATTTTTCGTAGCTTTTCGTTTGCTGTTAATGGCGGAGTTTAGAGTGCTCAGCTGAAGGTTTCGGGTTAAAATCCGGGTGGGCTAGGTAAATTATTTAATTTCTTAACATAATGGACGCTGCTGGATAAAGCAGCCTGGACTCAGACCCTATAAAGTGGTTACTTTATAGTTTATAGTTAGTTTATAGTCGTTTAGAGAAAAAGCTGGTGGTTGATCTTGGAGCTGTAAGCTCCATACACAACCGTTGCCCTAGAATCATTACAATCTCACCCTTCTTGGGTTTTAATGGTACGGTTTAATTTGTTTATAACCTTAATAGACTATTTCCTACATGACACATCTACATTATTTAGTTTCATTTCTTAAAATTTAAAATATATATAACTTATTTAAATGTTCACAGCGGTGGTTAGAAACTGTGAGACGAAAATTCTGGGGCTCACCCTACCTCTAAAAAGTTGGAAGGCTTGATTGGAAAGCTGTATGTTAAGCGTGATCACGGACAAATCACCTAACTGCACTACCGTTGCCCAAGAAACAGTCTCTACCATATACTGAACCAAAGTACTTTGTATTGGTCCAGATTTAAGTCGACTGGTAAACGTCCGAGGCGTAGGTGGGAGGATTGCATTAAGGGGGAAACTACGGGTTTGGGTGTGGATGTAAATTAATGTAAACAGCTATTGATGGTATTGGAATCAACCCTTCGGGTTCACTCAGCCTTTTATTATAATAATAATTATTATAGTTTTAAAATAAGTTTGACGCTTTTCTTTCTCCGCTAGAACGGAAGGATATAGCGCGTTACAAACGAGAAAAAACAAAGTCAGGAATGGAGTTAGAGAAAAAAACAAACAACAACAACAAAACAAGGTCAGAGCAACGGAAATAGTTCCGTAAAAGCTAGTTGCAACTTTATTTAGAATGAACGGAGAGAAAGTAAACCTGTTCTGCAGTAAACATATTACGAATCGCAAGGTAGCCGGTCAATGCCCTCTATATATCACTAATTATCATAATTAACTATTATATAACTATAATATATAATAAGATAATTATATAAGCATAATTTGGAAACATTTACATATAGAGAAGGAACGAATTTAGTAATTAGCTGTAACGGAAAAAAACAAGACATTTTGAATTCAGTTGTGTTGTACGAAAAACTTAATAGACAGGTGTAACTGTTATTATTAGTTTTGAGAAACATAGAACGGCATAGGCGTAACGAGGGGGGTTATTGGGGATGTAACCCCCCCTCCCCATTGCTTAGAAGAAATTAAAAAAAAAATTGTAACAATTTAAAAAAATAAAACTTTGAAGGATTTTACTTTTTAAAGTTATTATTGTGGGATTACAGAATTAAGGGTCAATAATGCCAAAAACACAACAAAGAAAGTGCAAACACAGTTATTTCAATGAATAAAAGGTACGCTAAAATGACAAACCAAAACGTAATACTGTTTATTTACAATTAATTATATTATTATAGCGGCAGTAGTGGCATCTAGCGGCAACAATAAGATCGCAAATATGAGAAGAACAGTTTAGACAATTCTTAGAATCTAGAAGTAAAGTCTGGATGGGTCTAGAAAGTTCCCTATGCAATTAAGTGTAGTAAGTTAGTGTAACCAATAAATAGGGTTACTTGTAGTTAAAACCTACTTCTTGATTGCCCTTCAAAAATAACATTTATAAAAAATTATAATCCATTTATTTAATTTGAAGCTGCATGATTTATAGTATAATACATATTATACCTATATTACAAGACGTCTTTTTTGAAGGGAGTAATTTGTTGGAGTGGTTGACTGGTGGGGGTTAACTCTAGTTACGCCAATGTAGACAGGTAATTATGAAATAAAAAGCACTGTAGATACTTTAGAACATTACATTAAATTGATAACAACTATAAAATTTGAACATAAACATGAAGTAAAGGTTATAAGTAACTGAAGATCTAACAACAGCTGGAATCTTCTGACCAGGTGTTTTTGTGGTTGCCATGGATACATCCAGTGTTAACTGTGTATTTTAGGAATATGACACAGGTGTAACTGTTACTTTTAGTTTTGAGAAGCAGTTATATTTAATAACCTATAAAAACTATGAGGAGTATAGTAGTGCGTCGATTATTCCAACTAATTTTGTCTGGTGTGATTCGAATAACTACGGATAATTGAAATCAATTTTTAAAAAATTAAGTAATAAAAATCACCGCGTAACGGTTTCTAGTAACAAAATGTTAATTGTCTGGTCAAACCGTTTTTATCACAGGACAACTCTTCCCAATTAAGAGGATCCACTATAGAGACTGAGTGAGCCACAATAGGGCCTCGAGATCCCAAAAGATCCATCTCCGGCAGTTATGAGATAAAATAATGTATCTCATATAGCCGACTTTATACCCGGAGCCTTTAGCACTTCAGCACAGATCTCTTCTCCTATCTTTCCTATGAAGTAAGTTCGAATAATGGACGCTCTCCTGAACTTGGTAAAGACTGCACTGTTTCTGAGCCGAAGGTTGAACACCGCTCAAACTCCGGATTTCCCCACAATCAAGGTAATCTACTTCATAGAGGCTGGGTGAACCCAAGAGGGTTTTCAGACCACTTAGAGACGTTTCAGGACTGTGAAAAGTGTTGTGGATACGAAATAAATAAGACTGTTCGGAATACCGAAGATTACAACTCGACTGGTTCCCACAATATCTCATCCCCCCTCTCCAATGCCAATGCCTCATTGATCATTACCAATATACAACAAAAAGACTACAATAATACCATACAAAGCCGGCCTTGAAATCAAGGACAATAGCCTTATAACCCCATACCCTATGTAAAAAAAATAAAAACAAACATAATCTCTTTCTCTTCAACCCACGATTTCTGATTAATCCTAACACACAACATTTTTTCAATTGTTGGGTTTGTTTGTTCATTTAACGTCACTTTATGCTGCTATGGCTGATCGGACGATGCTACAGTGGGAGCTCTAAATTTTGCCTATCCAGGTTTAAGTAGTATAGGGATTTTTAACGAGTACCTGACATCGTACAGGCTCGGGAGCCCCGATTAACGTCCCTTCCGAAGGACGGCGTAACTAAGGATTTTTTACTCCCTTAAAAAAATCCTAGAGCCACCTGCCGGGCTACGAACCCGCGATCATGGATTTAGTAGTTTGTTACGCTAACCACTAGACCACAGGTGACCTTCTCAATTGTTGGGTAATTGTATGTTTTTCTGACTTCTTACTTTATTGTACGGTGTTAAGGTTTTCAGCTGAAACTATCAGATTTCCATCGACTCCATTTTGAATGTCTTAATCTATGTTGGCTAACTTCGACGTGAAGTTCTGTATATATGCGTACGTTCTTATGTATCTTCCATAACAAAAAACGATAACCTAGAATTTCGTATTTGTATTTATATTTTGTAATATTAAGCAATTGTTAATTGGAAACCAACGTGTCCAGTATTGCTGATATTAATCAGGACAATCTCCCCTTAAGGATGATTATATTTGTGTCGGGTACATATTATTTAAATGTAATTATATTATTCGAAAATTGTGTAGTAAACGCACAAATGTAATAAAACTTTATGCAATAAAATCAGGTAATAATTTTATTCAGAATATCTTTTTGAGCCAATGATTTAAGTCATAATAGAAGAATGAGGAAGCTGGTGTAATCAGATACTGGAAACGTTGGTTAGACTTAGGCTAAATTGCATAAGTAAACGGCAGTTATATCAAAAACATATTTTTAAAAACGGACATCATACCTGTGATGAACCGAAAACAAAAGGTCACCTGTGGTCTAGTGGTTAGCGTAACAAACTACTAAGCCCAAGATAGCGGGTTCGTAGCCCGGCAGGTGGCCCTAGGATTTTTTTAAGGGAGTAAAAAATCCTTAGTTACGCCGTCCTTCGGAAGGGACTTTAAACGAGAGTTCCGAGCCTGTACGATGTCAGGTACTCGTTTAAAATCGCTATCCTAATTAAACCTGGATAGGCAAAATTTAGAGCTCCCAACGTAGCATCGTCCGATTAGCCATAGCAGCATAAAGTGATGTTAAATGAACAAACAACAACCGAAAACAAGCTAATTTACATACCATTTTCATGTAAATAATATAATTCAAAACCCGTACTCCTCCAGAGAGCTGTAACAAGTGGAGTGCCATCGGGTTCAACAACTTGGCCGCGAAGGAGTTGCGAAACAAGGGTAACGACCACTTTCGCAAAGCTCAGGTCAGGGATATGAATACACAGCTCATTGCCCTTTTGTCTCACATCCTCCTTCTCTTGCTGTCTACAAAGGCAGCCATTTTCCTTTCAAGTGTATGCATATATTTTAATTTTATTATATCACAGTAATACCAATTAAGCCATTCGAATAATTCGGAGGTGGTTCAAGGGTAATAAATCCAGGGGGGGGGATTGTCGTCTTGTACTTGTTCCATATGATCATATTGATGTTTTGATGTTGAGAATCGATATTTTTCTATTTAAAAATTTACGAAGATGGTTAAAACTAAAAATATAAGAAGTACATTCTTCTGCCCTGATAATGGTTTAAAAATTGGACCGAAACATTGGCACAAAAAATGTATACATATTTAATATCTAATTTATTGCCATTGCCTCCGGCCATTTTTAAATTCCTCAAAAAAAAGTATAGTGTTCTATGTTTCAATTTATACAATAGAAACTGTTTCAAGTCACTATCAAAGCAGCAATATTTTCAAGTATTCTTCTTTCTTAATTAGAATTTCCGATACTGAAATTTTGAAATCTATATTGGATATATCGCGGGAAATAAACCAAGAATAATAAAAATACATTTTTTCATTTTTATTTCAATTTTTTTAATTTAAAGCTAAAAAATTCTTTCATACGATTTTATCTTCGGGGTTGCAGTGGATAGAGTTCTCAGCTACTGGTATAAAGGTTCCGAATTGAAAAACTGATACTATTAATTATTCAATCTGTTAAAAGCTGAGAATCGAACATTTGTGATCTGGAAACCTCCTCGGGGTACCCATTCTTCTATTTAAGTATGAGAAATCATACAAGACTGAAAAGACAAGGAACTGCTCGACGTTTTCGCCTACTTCAACATTTACTGGACAAACGCTCTAGGCTCCCAATTAATTACAAAAGATTCATTTACATGATAGTTATCAGACCTATTTGGACATACGGAGTTGAGCTTTGCGGCTCAACTAAACCATCCAATTCATCTCCTATCCAATCCTTACAATCCAAAATACTTAAAATCCTCAATGCTCCTTATTATGTCACAAACCAACTCATCCATCATGATCTTAATATCCCATATGTTGCTGATTTGGCCTAATATCCTACCATACCTATCCTTCCATGACAAGCTCCATACACACTTGAATCCGCTAGTCTCTTAACTTGCTTCCCATACTATTCCTAATAACCCTCCGAGGCGTCTGAAAAGAAGATTGTCTCGAGACCTTCTACTATAGAACTTTATTGTAGTGCTACCGATGGGTAGTTTCTCCACAAGTGTTTTATGTTTTCATGTCATTTGTTCATTTAATCAAATTAACTTGATGTAAAATTATTACAGTCGTAAATATCAATAAATTAATCTAAAACAAAAAAAAACTATGACAAAGCCTGAATCTCAACTAGATCACCTCCCTGTACAATCATTGGCTAGGGTCCACATCAGTTCAAAACATGCACTGAAATGCTGCATCCATCATAGCCCCAGATGAGCGTTTTGAGACATGTAATACTCAGCCTCTATAAAGTGGATCCATTTAATTGAAGGAAAAATCTAGCGGATGAGCGTGTTCTCAAAAAAATTACTGCACAAACATAGTCCAAGAAACAGTACAGTCTCTACCATGTACTGAAATCAAGACCCTTTTTCTGCTGATGTAGTACATGTTTTTTATGATGGGATGTACAATTATGTGAGTGTGATGATATCAGTAAATGTTTCGGTAACCAATAAGAAAGTATTCAGATTGAACCAATTAAAACTTTATTACCCTGCATTTGTAGTATTCCACTTTTACGAATCCAGCGATTTTACCACAGGACAATCTACAATAAAAGTTACCAGTTTACACCAGATTTAAATAAATAATAAAAGCAATAGAAATTTAATATGTTATTTTATTAATAATTAAAAAAAATACAATTAAAGTTGATAAATGGTGAAATTTTATGGATAAAAGGTGAGGCAACTATAATTTCCCTTCTATTTAATGTATGATTAATAATGATACTATAAAATGGCTGTAATTACAAATATTTACCAGCGTACCATAGTTCATTTATTTTTTTAAAGATTATTTCTCCTAGTTCCCTTTTATCGTACGCCATATTATTACCTAAATTCTGAATGTTAAAACGATTTTGAAATCATCAGGACAGAAGGAGTATGCTAACATGAAATATAATTTAAAATATAAAGGACATGTTTTCTAACATTCGAAAGTTTGATTTAGCAGGGATGTTATTAAATGAAAAGAAAAAGCAGCAATTCCCACATCAACGATATATAAAGTGTATTTAGTTAATGAACTAAGAACAATATGTCGCCAAAAGACTTCAACATTCATACCGAGAGAAAAGATTATTAATATTTTATGAGGCATAACTTTCTTATCGAAGCCTACAAAAATCAAAGTCATACCCTAATATTCTCGAACACTGATCCAACACAGTGCTGGTCGTTTCCTTTTCACTTCTTCCTCTTATTCATCTCTTAGACCGATATAAGTAGAATCTAAGCTTTTTTTATGTTCTTGAGATAATATTTCTGCGGATAGTTACTTATGAGAAGAAAATGAAAACCAGCAACCGAACCCCAATATCTTGTCCCTCAGGTTCAAGTCGTGTTACACACTCTTGGACGCTATGTTTTTCAAAATTAAATAAAATAGAACAAAAATCTAAGATACACTGGAGTGATAAAGTGTTTTAAATCTATAATTAACTGAGTTAACTATAAAAAAGTAAGATAATATAGTTTTAATTGAATGAAACAATCATACCGAAGTCATCATCATAATATTTCATCCTCGCTTACCGCGAGTGACCCAGCTGTCCTTGTTCTGTAGCAGCACGTTTTTTCTATTCCAATCCATTCTTCTATTCCTGAAAGCCCATCTTTCTACTTAATTCGTGATCTTCCTTTCCCTCTCTTGCCCTCTACTCTTGCATTGCATGCACATTTTGCTGTGCAGCTGGCTGCATGCGCACTTCCACGTGTATCGACAGTTCTGCTCTATTCGGAATCATACCGAAGTATGAAAATGAAAATCATCGTCAGTCTCTTATAATCAGCTGTTTGTTTGAAATAAGCGATAACAACATTCATATTATAACCCATTACCACATGTTGTTTGCATATTTTAAAAAAGTGCTTTGTTATTATATTATTTTTTTAGACCATTGCATTTTCTATAAAGAGGTATGAACAATTTATCTTATATGTGATTGTAACTTTAAGAATAACCTCATAGGAACAAACCACTAGCGCTAGAAAGTGGATATAATCGAAACTACAAAGAGCAAAACAATCGTAGAGAAGGTTATTTCACGTGATTGAAGTGTCTGAGATTCAGATTTTGTTAAGAAAAGTATTTTTAAGTAGAGTGAGTATTTCTAAGATATCTTAAGGATATGTACCAATGGTTGGAAACTGTGATGCCCAAAATTGTCAACTCATCCAGTCTTTTAAAAGGAAGTTTGCCTGTGCAGTGGAGTTGAAATGTTTTGAATGGAAGGTGAAATATTTGTATTTTGTTTGTTAATAATACTTTTCTTGAAAATTGTGTAACAAGTGCAGTTTACAGCTATTAATTCTGATGTGCATATTCTATAGCGGTCAGTATTTTGATTTTTCCTGAAATGGGGCAAGAAATTAATAAATTATTATATAGATGAGTGATAAATTAACTGGTATTTTATGCCATATTTTGGTCATTATTCTGTAGGTGGTCACTTCGAGTTGAGTCGCAATTTCTAACTTTTTATTTGTTTCTCTATTAATATTTTCCAATGATAAAAGTTATCAGTAGTCTTAGTATGGGAAAGAGAATGTAATTGTGTGAAATGTATATACTTCCGAAATCATTTCAATCAGAAATGAGCGTTTCAACTATCTTATATCATCTATACTTTGAAATGCTATTTGAAATTCTTATATACTTTATTATTATTTTAACAGATTCTGAAATCTAATCATTACCCACAATTACATTCTCTTTTCCATACTAAAGCTCGTGGTAACTTATATTATGGGAAAATTTTGAAAATTTAATGAATAAGTTAAAACTTGTAATTCAATTCAAAGCGACAACAGACACCCATATTTTGTATAAATAAAGTTACATTTAATGTTTAACAGAATTGAATGTCTTTTTGCCTTATGTGATCATTAACTGAGAAGTTAGCACGATTACGCATTGTCAAAAGAACTAAGTGTTTGTAGTTCTGTTTATCCCATCTATTTAGCTGTTGATAGAATATTCAATTCAATTTAATGCTTATAATAATGAAGTATGAAGTACAACAACTTCTGAATTCGTGGGTTTAACTTATAAAATAATTTATTTGCCATTGCTGGATTTGAACCCGTGACCTTCAGCAACTCAGCACTCCATATATGTGTATATGTATAATGCTGAGATATAGGTAGAATACTGATAGAGATCTTATGGAACATTAAAATAATGTATTAGCTCCAAATAGCTCTGAGTCTTAGTTAATATCAATTTAAATTTGTTCTCATTAAATAACTTTGTCAATTAATCCTTCGAACTAAAAGGCTTATAGAATCCGAAAGAAGTCACAATGATTTATTTTATTGCTACAGTTATGGTAACTCTCTAATTTCAATAAGTTTTTTTTTAAGTACTTTAATTTTATTTGTTTATTATTTAAATAGTTTTGGTGGTGTTTGAGTTTGAGGTTTTCTTATTTTTGGCAATATCTTGAGCTCTCGGTAAGAAGTTAGGTAATAATTTTTGATTATCAAACAAGAAATATAATTTTTGTAATTATTCAAATTCATTCTCAATTCCGAATTTGATATTTCATTACAATCGTTAACACAACATTGTTCCAATGTAATCTGGTTTTTAATTTAATTTAATTAATTGGGTAAAAGTACCTCGTAATTTTTCAGTTCAGCTGTGAAATCCTTGAATAGTAATGTTTGAATTGTCATATATGTTTGTTGTACACACTACCAAAATAAATAAATTCATATTAATTAGTTATGTATTCAATTTTTAAATATAGTTAAGTGTCGGTTATGCGAATCAATGTCGTTAGGTGTGTTTTGGCTAACCGAAATTCTCTTGAAGGAGAGAAGAGAATGCCATTGCAAACATACAAAAAAAAAAGTATGCTTTAAAAAAAATCTCTATTTTATTGTTTGGTTTATAAGTTAAAAAAAATACATTTATGTAGTTAAAAATGTCAATAAAATTATGTATGCATATAGAAAGATTTGAGCTAGTGACACAAAGGAAGTTATACCAGGTCTGCAAGTTTAAAATGTCGTTTATTTCTTAAAATATAATTTAATTTAAAAAAAAAAGTATAATATATTTTATTCAAAGTACTGGCCCTCGCTTTCTACACATTTCGTCCATCTCTCGGGCAATTTATGGATACCATTCCAAAAGAATGCTTCATCTTTATTTGAAATCCATTCATCGAGCCATTTTCTGGTGTTGCTCAGTGTTGCTCAGCCAATGAGTGTCCCATCGATGAGAATAGGTGATAATCAGAAGGCGCCAGGTCAGGTGAATACGGCGGGTGGGGTAGGAGTTCCCAACCAAGCGAAGAAATCGTTTCCTTAGTCAATCTGGCTGAATGTGCAGGAGTGTTATCATGCTGAAGAATGACTTTGGCGTGCCTGTGAGCCCATTCTGGGCGTTTTTCGATCAATGCGTGACTCAAATTGATCATTTGTTGTCGGTAGCGGTCGGTATTGACTGTTTCGCCGGGTTTGAGAAGCTCGTAGTGGACTACTCCCTTCTGATCCCACCACACACACAGCATTGTCTTCTTCCCAAAACGATCCGGTCTTGCACTCGATGTGGATGGTTGTCCTGGCGTTAC
Organism: Arma custos; assembly: GCA_037127475.1. Taxonomy (NCBI): domain Eukaryota; kingdom Metazoa; phylum Arthropoda; class Insecta; order Hemiptera; family Pentatomidae; genus Arma; species Arma custos. The sequence goes on from CM073762.1 coordinate 7,237,339, forward strand.
CCATGATTTTATTCGTTTGGGATTCTGAAAATAAATCCATTTTTCATCGCCAGTTACAACTCGATGCAAAAAACCCTTTCTTTCGTGGCGTAAAAGCAGCATTTCGCACACAATTTTTCGTTTTTCCATCTGTCGTTCGTCCAATTCATGTGGAACCCATTTTCCAACCTTTTGAATTTTTCCCATAGCTCTCAGGCGATCGGAAATGGCTTGTCTAGTGACATTCAACTGTTCTGCCATCATTTGTTGGGTTTGGGTATTGTCTTCGTCTAATAAAGATTGCAATTCGACGTCCTCAAACTTTTTTGGTCGATTTTCTCGTTTTTTATCAGTAACATCAAAATCACCACATTTGAAACTTTGAAACCAACGTTCACATGTCTTGACGGTTGGAGCAAGATCGCCATAAGTCTCAACAAGAATTCGATGACATTCAGATGCCTTTTTCTTTTGATTGAATAAGAAAATCATGACATGCCGCAAATGCTCTTTATTTGGCTTAAAATTAGACATTTTTAACACCAAAGAAAGGTATGATATGTCCACGTAAACGACTTAAAAACAACTGACTTTTGTAAACAAATGACTAACAAACAAAATAGCGTTTAGAGATAAGCAAATCCTTCAATAGGCTAAGAGCGCATTCTATTGGAATTAAAACGACATTTTAAACTTGCAGACCTGGTAATGTTCATTTGCTCAAATTTTTACTTCTACTTCATGTCTGCTAAGTCTCTAATTTAATTAGAAACTTAAAAATCATTTAAGTATAATAGTATTAAGCAATTGTTCAAATAAAACAAATTTTAGAGAAATCACTCTTCAAAATTATTGTATAAGAATGGCAATGTAGATCCATCCTTCTATCTTTTCAGCTAGAAAAAAAATTTCCCGCAGCTTTTCAGTACGGGAAATGAAATGCTCGGATAATCGGCGCTTTACTGTATGTTTATAATTTCAACTTCTCTTAGTTTAGTTTATTCTCGTTGATGGATAAGATTCTATTCGATACCAAGACTATAAAATTATTTTCAAAATTAAATTTAAATTTTATTTCTATAATATTTCAGGAACTTTTGGAACATTTGATAGCCTTGCAGCCTGGTGAATGTGAGAAGCATCAAGCAGAGCTATTGGTATCGACTGTCAAAAACGAACTGATATTGCAATATCCTGTTAAAAAATCTTATCAGCTGTCATTTTTAAAATATTTGATACAACAAGTAGGAAATATATTTTAATGTTTATTAATTTTTAATAAATCTATTTAAGATATTAATAAAAAATCAAATTTATGTATTTTGTTTTCAGACTGAAAAATTAAACATTCCATATGACGAGGCCTATGAACTATATGTTAAATTATTGAATAGTCCTCAAGACGACCTAGTAGATTGTTATAAACATTATTTTTTTGAAAATAAAAATATAATTTTAAAGGAAAATAAAAATTTCATTTCCGGCGGTACGACTGGCCTATGTACATGGGAGGTTAGAACTATTTTATTTTTTATTTTTTGTAATTATATTCATTTATTTCATTGTAGGTAGACTTTTAATTAAAATATGATATCAAACAAAGTGTCAGTTCAATTAGTTTATTTATTTTAATGTAAGAAGCTTTCTATGTCGAGCACTAAAATTATTTACATATTCATATAAATAATTTTATATGTTCATTCATTTAGCTAAATTTATATGGTCATAAGAATAATTCAGGATCAAAAGCAGGTTACTTCAAATTTTATAAATTGACTTTTTCCATTTTAGTCAAGTATAAGCATTTCTTATGCTCCCGAAACTTCATGTTCAGAATCGGACTAATGACCTTGAGAAATGAGGTAGAAAAATGTTGTGTTAAACAAAATGGCTTGATTAAACTAATGAAAAAGTCTTCTTCTTCTTATCTTATCTTCCTCCTTAGTGCCTCTCAGCGTGGAGGTGCCCCAATCGAAGACAGCCAAGCCTCTCGATCTCCAGCCAGCTCTTTCATCTCATTCATATTCCTTCCCTTCCTTTCACTAATCCTTGAGATGTGGTCCATCCGTTGTAGTCTCGACCTTCCTCCAGGACGGCGTCCGGTAGGCCCCTCAAAAAACTTCTTTGGCCCTGGTCCTCTTCCACCTGCACAGATGACCAAACCATCCCAACTGTCTCCTCTCCACTATTTCCCTCAGTGCAGGCACTCCCAGATCTCCCCTTATCCTCTCATTCCTAACTCTGTCCCTCCTCGTTTTGCCTGCCATTCTCCCGAGGTTATTTAATTTCAGCAGCAGTAACCCTACTCCAGTGCTTGTCCATCAGGACCCAGCTCTCAATTCCATAAATAAGGGTAGGTGAAAAAATAAATTTTTGAAATTTCGGAGTTATCTTCTTTAGATCCTAAATGCATCATATATATATTATATCCATCTCTTTAATTAAAATATATCGTTATCGAATCCCTCTAAAACCTAATACCATATCATTTACGGCTTTCTCAGTCCTTGTTAAAAAATGTATGACGTGAATTTGTTTTAGAGAATACATATTATAATTAATTTTCATAATGTATTTTATATTTATATATAATTCAATGTTATCGTTATTATAAATATATTTTTTAGTTTTATGTTTTAATATAGATAAATAATATTTCTGGAAACCAAAAGCTTCTTTCACCAAAATAGATAAGCATATATTTATATTATATTTGATATTAAACCTTATTATTAAAAGTATTATTTATATAATAATTATTAGGGTATGGTTTTGAATAATAATACTATACTAAACTGCAATTTTCCATTATAGATAGTTACTATGAAGTTATTGTACTTCATTATAATTTGTTTTAGTCATGTTTTCTTCATCCGTTTTAACATCCTTATTCTCCCGAAGGATAACTAAGGATTGATTCAAGCATTTGGTATTTAAGGTACTAATTCTATTCTTCAGGGTGTATACTTTTATGCTTATATTTTGTTTAAAATAATTTTCATTTCACTTATCACTTTCTTTACTTCTATAGATGTTTCTATAATTTCTGCATTCACCTGCATCTGTAGTTTTGATGTTTATTGTGTGTCACGTTTGTATTGAACTATCTTACGAAATATTAATTTATTTTTTTTATCTGATATAATGATAATAAAATTGAAAGGTTCGACACCAATACAGCTAAAAACTGTTATCAAACCTCTATCCACCGATTACCGCCCACACTTAAATCTATCGGAAATTAAGCAGTAGTTGGCTCAGTAATTATTAAATTAATAGGAATTTGTGCTTTAGTAAGCCCATCGTGATTCTTCATTTAAGTTATATTAATAGTGTTATATCTGCAGCCCCGTTGAATTAGTGGTTAAGTCAAATATTGTCCAAAATGGGTTAATTATACTGTGGGAAGCGGAATCGTGTTATTCTTGTAGTGCATAAGTCAGACCTCGGCTTGAAATGGAGTTATTGCTTATAACTCAATTTCAAGCCAAAAACTACAAGAATGACACTAATCCACTTCCCGCAGTTCAATTAACTCATTGTGGACAAAATTTAATTTAACCACAATTTCAACAGAGCTGTGGATATATCTTCTGCCTTTCTACTAAATTCTTTAGTGGGCTTATGATCAGATTTTAGTGTTGGATCAACAATGTCACCGTTCTGGCTTTAGTAAATGTACCCATTTCTATAAAAAGTACTATATAGGTGGCTAAATATGATATTATAATTTTTGTCATTTTAATACTTTCTTCACTGCATACAAAACAAGAAAAGTCAATGTTACTAATAAATTTGCAATAAAAAAGTGTTCTTCAAATCACATCAACAAATTTATTTTTTCAAATAAAGGAAATTAATAATATCAAAAATTAAAATATGTTAGCCTGACATTTTTATTATTTATTTTCAATAATACTATATTACATTACCCATTTAGATGTCTGTTCTTCTCAGTGTATTTATTTATAATAAGTTGTTATGGATATATGTTATTTTTTCTTTTCAGTTATTATTAGCATGAATTGTTAAATGTGGTAAATTGAATTTTGATGTTATAATCGAAGACCATTGGGCGAAAACAAGCTAACTCACTTTTTCCTAAATGTTCAGGAGAGCAAAATTAATCCCAAAATGTAACTTTAGATTCTCTAGGCAACGTAGAACATGCTACTTTTAATTTTTAAAAATAGGTGTAAAATAAAGCAATGATGAAATGACTGTGAAGAGCCAAAAGTCGAGCAAAGCAGAGGAAAAAAAAAATATGTAGGCGTTTTGCGGACTAGACCTCGTTCGTTTCCTACTACTCTCGGATAAACTAAATTTTTTCTTCTTCAGCCGTTTTGTGCTCCTCAAACTCTTGTTTCTCCTGTTCTGATCACAGCATCGTGCTAGCCATAGAAATTTTTTTCAAAAACTGTTTTTACTAACTTTAGGAGGAAAATCGAGTTACCTAGTTTTTACCCTGTGGTCTTCAATGATTATTGCTCCTTTTTTTTTAATTTTAATATTTTTAGATTTGTGTTGTAACTATTATTTGATTGCACTAATTTTAGTTTCACTGATTCATATTTATTTCTTATTTAAAGGAAAAAAGTTGTTATTTTTATTTAATTTTAAGCAAATTAATAAATTTTTCATCGTCATGAGAAAATATCCTTTTTACCATCAAATATATCGGGTGATTTTTCTATTTCATCTTTTATATTCTTTATGGATATTGAATAATTGTGCCATTAAAAAATATTAAATAATAAATATGTATTGGTAAATGAATGTTATTCATGATTATATCTCCACTAAAAAATATAAAAGCGAAATTATATAAATCACTAAAATAGGGCCAAAAACTCAAAAAGAAACACTATTATTTATTATAATGCAATTGGAAAAAACCACAATGCAAAGCCTTATGTTTCAAAAATACACCCACTTGCCAGTCGACGTTTCGCCTATTCAGGCACCAAACAAAAAGGGGGTTATGTGAATCACATCTTGAAGAAAAAGGTGCAATATATCCCAACGATCAACAGCCCAAAAAGGCTTCAAACATGAGACAGCACCCCACCACCAAGACGTTCAACATACAACTGTTGTAATTGAAGCAAACCAAGCAGTTGTATGTTGAACGTCTTGGTGGTGGGATGCTGTCTCATGTTTGGAGCCTGTTTGGGCTGTTGATCGTTGGGATGTATTGCACCTTTTTCTTCGAGATGTGATTCACATAACCCCCTTTTTGTTTGGTGTCTTGATAATGCCTGAATAGGCGAAACGTCGACTGGTAAGTGGGTGTATTTTTGAAACATAAGGCTTTGCATTGTGGTTTTTCCCAATTGCATTATAAGAAATTATATAAATTACATCAGACATGGTAACAAATAATAATTTTAAAATAGTAAAATTTTGAGATATATTGAATAATTACTTACACAGATCATCCAAATATTGTTTAAAATTGTTTAATCTGCATTTATTTAATTTTTTCATTTATTACTTTAACAAAGCACAAAATAGTGAAATTCTTACTTTGTAAGATCTATTGAAAAAGATAATATTTTTATTTTAATTATATGTATTATAATAATCATATTATACAGGGTGCGGCAAAAGTAATTGTGTGATTTGTTTTTTAAATAAATATTGAATGGAATGAAAAAAATAAAGTTTAGTTTATTTACATTATTTTTTTTTACATTATTTATGAAAAATAATGTCAGTTAAATGAGAACCGTTTTCTCTAAAGCAAAACTATGCTATTTTTATAGCATTTTCCATAACTTTGGTGAGTGTTTCTTGTTGTATACGATCAATTTCTTCTTGAGTGTTGTTCTTTTGCTGCAAGGTTTGGGACTTATTCACATAAACTTTGTCTTTTTATTTACAAAACCGTTCAAGTGAAAATGCGCTTCGTCGGTCATCATTAAATTTGACAAAAGGTTTTCATTTTGATCAACGAGATTTAAAAATGCTCTAGGATATTCCAAGCGCAATGCGAAATCTTCAGGATTTTGAAATGCATATTGTGTTTCAAAATTCGCTGAAGAGTGCGGTCAGAAAGCTGCAACTGGGTAGATCGTCTTGTCGCCGGATTGTCGTTGATATCTCTGGATTTTCTGTGACGTCAATATTTTCGAGCGATCTGCCAGTTCGAGGTCTGCACGTACGTCTTGAATCTCCGACAGTCCCAAATACAGCACCCTGTATTATATTATATAATCATATTATTATAAATTATATTTATTATCTGCATTAATTTTTAATTGGTTTTGTATTACTTTTATTACATTTATGGTATATCATTTAATACTAAATTAATCATTTACTAAAAATATTTGATTATTTTTCAGTCTATTCATCCACAATATCTTGTATTTTATTCTTTTTAAGTATAGTTTTCCATTTTGTTTATCTTATGAAACTTAAAAAAAAAATAATCTGTTTCTGTATATCTGCATTTCTAAGGGATAAGTGTTTAAGTTGATTTTGTCCCTAATAAGTTAATTGTATTGAGGAAAACAGAATCGGGACATTTTTGTAGTGTGTAGTGGCTAAGTCAGGTCATAGATTGAAATGGAATTTTGCTTATATTATAAGATTGAAATGGAATTTTGCTTATATTATAACTCCATTTAAAGCCCAAGACTACGGGAATGGCATGATTTCGCTTCCCTCAATACAATTTATTCATTTTGGACAAAGTTGACCTAACCACTTTCTGTTGGTTCATAATAATTGAGTAATGTGTTCGTTTATCATTGGTTATGCCATTATTCAGAAAGTATATTAAATGGGGTACCCGAAGCCTGTTCGATATCAAGTACTTGTTAAAAATGCTTATAATAATTAAACTTGGATTGGTAAAATTTAGAGCTCCCAATGTAGCATTGTCCGATTAGCCATTGCTGCATAAATGTGATGTTAAATAAACAATCATCAATAATTTTTTATGTTACATTTATACAAAAATGATACACTTCATACTTATGTTCTTGCATATTCATGTCATTAAAGATAAAGCTTAATTTAAACTCAGTCGTCTCATTTTTGTTAACTCTTTTTGGAATTTGATCATTTTATTTATCTCATTAATAATTTTTTATGAAATAATTTCTTATGATGGTTATTATGCTCTAGTAAATATCTCACAAATAATAGTTAATTTTTCATTTTAGGCTGGAAAATCTTTGGCTAATTGGAGTTTTTCTCATCTTGAGCTTTTCAAAAGCAAAACAGTTATCGAACTCGGCTGCGGATCGGGATTAACTGGCCTTGCTCTCATTAATTCTAAACTTCCGCCCAAGAAATACGTATTCACCGACTGTCACCCTTTGGTTCTCGACCAGCTTAAACATAATCTGAACATAAACATATCTGGAAAAGAGTGGCCTCTTTCGACGGATAACACTGTCGTCGACGTCGTCAATTTCAACTGGGAAGATACTACAAATACAAATTTAGACAGTTTTAAAGAAGCCGATTTAATTATTGGTGCAGGTTAGTGGCTAATTTTTATTTGGATGTTTTAAAAACTTTTGGTCAGTAGTTATAAAATGGAAAAATCAGTTATTCCTAAAAATAGCAGAAGGAGACCTGGTAGACTTTATAAAATACCAAAGAGCAAATCTGAACCAGTCGAAAGTAAATATTTTAATATGGTGGAGCAGAGAGAAAAGTGGATACCGCCTCGTTCACCATATTGTCTAATTCAAGAGGATTTGTATTCCGATCCTTGGCAGTTATTGATAGCTACGATATTTCTAACTAAGACGGCTGCTTCTAAGGCGATTCCCCAAATTCATAAATTCCTAGCTAAATGGTCAACACCGGAAAGTGTCATCGATGCGAATTACGATGAGATTCTAGCCTTCCTCGCACCACTTGGCCTCGGAAATACAAGAACAGAGGTGATATTGAGGTTTTCCCATGAATATTTGGAGAAGGACTGGAAATATCCCATTGAGTTGTTCGGCATCGGGAAATATGGTAACGATTCCTACAGAATGTTCTGTATCAACGAATGGCGAGATGTTAGACCAGACGATATTCCTCTGACGATGTACAGAAATTGGCTCATCGATAATGAAAAACAATTAGGGCTCAAATGAAAATATACTTATCAAGTTAAGTTTAGTTCCTATTTGTATATATACAATTTTAAAACGAAATTTTTAATATTTATGATCTCAAATCAAATTTTCAATGTAACTGTCCTGTTGTATTTTTGTATATATATAAAGTTATTTAATTTTTTTGGTTACAAAATAAAAACTATTAATTTAAAATGAGAAATTAGTATTAGTGGCATAATATTAATAATTATCTAAATAAGTGAAATATTAAAGTCAACACTTGATTAAAAATAAATAAAATGGTACTACACTATTCTACAATGTTATTTAAGTTAACATACATTATAAATGTTTTATCAACTATTGAAAACTTACCGCAAAATATATATTATGCTATGTTAGAAAATTTGTATAACATTATCTACAATTCCATTCTTGAAAATTTTACATTTTGCAGCACAACTTTTTGGATATTTTTTGGCCTAAGTTATATAATTTTGTTAAAATTGTTTGTTTAATTTTTGCTTCCTCCTCTCAATTTCCTTTTGACAGTTTTCTCTATTATAGATATTAATCTGTTTATTTTCTCATTCCTCACGCCTTAACAATTTTTTCATATTTATTATTTTCCATTTTGGAATTGTTTTATTGTTTAATATATTGATATTATTAATGTATGATCAATTTAAGATTTTAATTTGGAGTGTGTTAATGTTTGTGTTAATAGTAGGAGTATTAGTCATATTCGATTATGGAGAATGTTAATTGAAGTAGGTATACATAAAAAAATAGCTTTGCTTAGTCGTTCACTCTTTTGCAGGAGAACAAAGTTATGTTATTAAACAATATATATACAAAAACTAAAAAGACCTTACAATTTGATTTTTTTTTCTATATACAATAATCGCTAACAAATAAAAAATTGAGTTTTAATGGTTTTTTTATGTATCCTTTATATTATATTATTTGCTATCTTTATCACTACTGAAATATTGTTTTGTTTTGCTGCTGATGTATTTTAATTATATTTAATTAAATTTTAAATTGTTTGTTCTTCGATATGTTTACTTTTCCATTGTTAATCATTAACATGTTCTGTGCGTTGCGGGGTCAATTGACCCCTTGTGAAACTTTCCACTAGTGCTGAGCCTGTAAGAGGTAAACTTTCAAAAATGCTCGAACCTGTTTCAGCTTTTGATTTTTTCAGGCCCTCGACCGGGATTTGAACCCGGAACCTTTGTCTCACAGTGACATCGCTCTGCCAATTGAGCTATCAAGGTCCCTCCCGGTCGAGGACTAACCTTCTCTCTTCTAGGTAGACCCTAAAGCCCCAGTGTACTCCCGCCATTTTTGCGATGAATACACTAGAACGAAGTTCTTTGAACATTAATTTTAATTTAGGATCTTATTGACTTTCGTCATATTATTATTTATAATTTTTTATAATTATTTGTCATTTTTTATGAGTTATAAATATTTTTATTTTTTAAAGAGAAAAGATAGGCCCTCGACCGGGATTTGAACCCGGAACCTTTGTCTCACCGTGACATCGCTCTGCCAATTGAGCTATCAAGGTCCCTCCCGGTCGAGGACTAACCTTCTCTCTTCTAGGTAGACCCTAAAGCCCCAGTGTACTCCCGCCATTTTTGCGATGAATACACTAGAACGAAGTTCTTTGAACATTAATTTTAATAATAAAAATAAATAAAATAAAATAAATAAATAAAATAAATAAAAATAAAATAATAATAAATAATAATATGACGAAAGTCAATAAGATCCTAAATTAAAATTAATGTTCAAAGAACTTCGTTCTAGTGTATTCATCGCAAAAATGGCGGGAGTACACTGGGGCTTTAGGGTCTACCTAGAAGAGAGAAGGTTAGTCCTCGACCGGGAGGGACCTTGATAGCTCAATTGGCAGAGCGATGTCACGGTGAGACAAAGGTTCCGGGTTCAAATCCCGGTCGAGGGCCTATCTTTTCTCTTTAAAAAATAAAAATATTTATAACTCATAAAAAATGACCAATAATTATAAAAAATTATAAATAATAATATGACGAAAGTCAATAAGATCCTAAATTAAAATTAATGTTCAAAGAACTTCGTTCTAGTGTATTCATCGCAAAAATGGCGGGAGTACACTGGGGCTTTAGGGTCTACCTAGAAGAGAGAAGGTTAGTCCTCGACCGGGAGGGACCTTGATAGCTCAATTGGCAGAGCGATGTCACGGTGAGACAAAGGTTCCGGGTTCAAATCCCGGTCGAGGGCCTATCTTTTCTCTTTAAAAAATAAAAATATTTATAACTCATAAAAAATGACCAATAATTATAAAAAATTATAAATAATAATATGACGAAAGTCAATAAGATCCTAAATTAAAATTAATGTTCAAAGAACTTCGTTCTAGTGTATTCATCGCAAAAATGGCGGGAGTACACTGGGGCTTTAGGGTCTACCTAGAAGAGAGAAGGTTAGTCCTCGACCGGGAGGGACCTTGATAGCTCAATTGGCAGAGCGATGTCACGGTGAGACAAAGGTTCCGGGTTCAAATCCCGGTCGAGGGCCTATCTTTTCTCTTTAAAAAATATAAATATATATTTTTTAATGTATATTTTTAATAAACCTTGCTACATTTTTTTTTGCATTGCAGACATTGTGTATGACAAAAATTTAATTTTGTCTCTGTCACTGATTTTGGAGAAATTATTAAACGACTCGACGAAGCTTGCTGTGATAGCTTGTACTGTCAGAAATCAAGAAACTATTGATACATTCGTCAACGCAGTCAGTAAGAAAAACTCAGTATTCCTACTACTTAAATCATTTAATTTTTTTTTTTTACATTTTTTAATTTTTGTTGTAAAGATGCTTTGATTATTAATTTTCAAAATTCAATAGAAATATTGAAATTTAGAAGCTTTCAATTTCATACCATTTTAAGCCAACTGTAATCCAGAATAAATAGATAGAGTCTTATTAGAAATCAAAACCAAAATAACTTTAGACTTAATCTCAATAAGAATATTCTATTATTATTATGTTAGCACTACAGCCCGCAACCGGGTCCTGGCGTCCTCTAACACCAATCGCCATGCTCTTCTATTACTGCCGTTGTTATCCAGTTGTTCACTCCTACCCTCTTGGCATCAGCTGCTACCCATTGCATCCATCTCAGTCTTGGTCTTCCAATTCCTTGACATCCCTACAACTGTTTTGTCAATAGTATCATTGAAGTGACATTTATTTTCATTCTGGAGACATCACCTGCCCACCGAAGACAATTTAAATTTATCAATTTATTTATTGATATCTATATCTTTAAGTATGTCATAAATTTCTTCGTCAATAAGAATATATAATTATTAATTTTTAAATTAAAAAAAAAAAGTTTTGTTTTACAAATAATAATGCATTAAAAAGGAAAGAGATTATTCAGTTTTCAGAACTTTAGCGTCTTATAATTGCTTGACCTTAGCATACTGTTTTTTCTTTTATATCTTACAAAAAATTTCAGTTTGATTACTTTTACTTTATAGGCATTCCGAAAAAGGTTGCCTCAACTTGTCAAAGCAGAGTTCCATGCCTCTCGATCCATCCAATCCTCTTCCTGGAAACCTCGACCAGCCATCTCCTGGACTCCCTCCATCCACCTGCTCCTGGGCCGTCAGTGTCTTCTCCTCCCTGGTGGAACCCAATCCAGGACTCGGTTCGGCCAACATTCAAACGCCATTCTCTTCAAATGTATTTACCAACTTAGGTGACGTGCCCTGATCCTTTCATTTGTAGATATATCCACATCCATCCCCTGTCGAATTTCTTGGTTTTTTACTTCATCCAGCCTAGTGACACGGAGACCTCTCCTCCAGAAATCCATCTCAGCCGCCTGCACCTTTGAGTACAGATGGGGGCCCATAGTCCAGGTTTCCAAGGAATATGTACGGATGGTTTCCTCCAAGGCTGTGAAAATTTGATTAAAACAAATTAAATCAGTCAACCAAAATAATTTAAGATTTATGTGACAATAAAACCTAGAATTATATGAAATTAAATTATAGATTTGTTTGAAAATAAATAAGAAATAACATAAAAGAGTTTAGGTTTTAATAATTGTCTCTGAATCTCATTAAGTTCTTTTTTATCTTTTTTTTTTTAGAGAGCTATTTATTTTGAGGGTTAATGGATTCTAAATACAATTAATTAATATGTCATTTTAGATTATTAATAAAAATCATGGATATTTATATTTTTTTAATTATTTATTTTTATTATTTTTAAGAATCAAAGGGGTTGGAAATCGAACAGGACAACTCTAGCTATCCGATGGTGATCGAAACTACTTTTTCAACACCAGTAAATATATACTTAATAAAAAAAGAAAGTAAGTTTTTTACGCTGTTATAATTTTTTTTTTAGAATATCATTTTATTTAAGTGAAGTTGAAATTGACTCTGTAATACTTCTGTTTATTTAATATTTTTGCACTTTATGTAACATTTCTAGAGAGGGTGTCATAAATTTTGCCTATCGAGGTATAATTAGGATATAAATATTAAATATACCACCAAGTATTGTTTACGATCACCTGACAACACTGGTTTGAGACCACCCTTTACGTCCTCCCTGAAAGACAGCATAACCAAAGAGTTATTATTGCACATCCAAAACTCTGAATATCACAAGTAAAGTAAGAAATAGAAGCAGGACAGGAAAACCTGATGAAGCTCTACAAAGAATCTCCTCATACTGCTTAGGTTGCACCTACATTGGATCCGATGCGATGCGACGTGATCCTGTATTATCACATACGATGGTGGGCTGAAAAAACAAATAACTGAAATACGCAGTGAGTGCCTACACTGGATCAGATCCGATGTGATTCTATTCTTTTCAATCCGATAGTGAAACTAGTCACTGCCTTCCGAATAAAATAGTATGAATTTTATTCTTTTATCTCCTATATTTTATATATATATATATATTATGGTGAAATATAAATATATTAAAAATAATTAATAAATAATCTTAATTTTATAAATTTAAAGAACCAAATGTTATAACGATAAGATAATATTACTATATTAGAATATTTTTGTCTTGCTGTATGACTATAAATAAATAATTAAGTTGTTTTTCAATAAAAAAAAATATAATTTATTGTTTTTTTAATATATTCGTATTTTATATAATGATTTAATTTTCTCGATTGTGATAATATTTATTTCTTTGATGACACAATCAAGGCTCTTTTCGAACTAATTCAATGAGTAATTCTTTTCAGTCTATTTTGTTGTTAATCTTTGCAAACGAGTATAAAAAATCAGAAAAGCCTTTACCTCCCAGTGTTGCCAACTGTTTAACAAATAAATTAAACATTAAGACGATAATTTTATCAAAAGTTAATGTTTCCAATTTTCTTTGACGAATTAAAATTTTATGTAGGTATATTTTTTATGTACATTTTTGATAGATTTAATTTTATTCAACGGAAAAATAACCTTCGCTACTATATTTAATGGTTCGTGAAGATTAGTAATAACATATTTTAATGAGAATTGAGTATATTTAATTTTGATTTATGACGGATATTTATATAATAGTTAATTATCAAATTAAAATGTATATTTTTTAATAAACATTTTAGACAATAAAGGTTAGGTTGCCACATATGGTAACGGTTGGCTTATCCGATTGAAAACTAGTGATTTTGAAATGTGAAAATCGCACCTGATCGTACAGTATCGGTTCGGGTCCAATGTAGGCGCTTCCGTATAAATTAAATATTTTGATTCTATGAGCGACTAAATTGGTCGGATTGCTCGGATAAAAATGGATCAGATCGGAGCGGATCCAATGTAGGCACTCTCGATATATTTCAGTCATTTGGTTTGCTTCCGAATTCTGATTGTATCGCATCGGATCCAATGTAGGTGCACCCTTAGGCAGAAGGCAAAGATAGATAATAATGATGATTAAAGTACAATAATTATTATGATGATGATGAATAATGTACAATATTAATTAAAAGTTTATTTCTAAATAATAAGTAAATAAACCTTTGGGTGGAAACATATATGGAATAAAATTTAAGTATTTTCTTTTTTTAAATTTATTTATTGATATTTCTAACTGTGTAATAAAATGCATCTAGTAAATATAATGAAAAATATATAATGGCCCGAGATAAAGACAAGTAGATAAACTACCCAATGGTAGTACTCGAAAAACAAGTTCAACTTAAAAGGTCACGAGGCCATCTTCTTTTCAGACACTTCAGTCTTTATTTGAGTCTTTTGTAATTATTTGGGATCTTAGAGCACTTGTCTAGTAAATGTAGTAGCCTGTTTCAAGACAAGTCCTTTCAGTCTAATATGAGAATTCCAAGTTAAGGGTTTGCCAAGGTGTAGTCCTAAGTACAGGACCTGTTCTTCAGGAATCCGTGGGATAAGTATGGTTAAATTAAGAAAATACAATTTACTTTAAAATTTAAGTATTTTGTCACAAATACAAAACACTCTAATTTTTTTTTTAAATACAGACCATTACGTAATATCCTACTAATATTATAAATGCTAAAGTTTGTATATTTGTTTTTCTTTCACACAAATACTACCCAACGGATTTGGATGAAACTTTACAGTAATATAGGTTATACATCAGAATAACACAAGACTACAACAAGGGCAGATTTGGGGCACCTGCCCCCCTCCTCCAGACAGTTTTTTGTGTACTGTGGAGAATCCATTGTAATTGTAGTACATAATTAAAGGCAAATCACATGATCATAGTTGTTAAAATAACAGATAGAACATGAGTGAAACTGTTTTTTTGAAAATATCAAAACAATAATTATTAAAAAATAAACCTTTGAAATCTTTCTGTAGATACTACAAGTTTATTTGTAATTTATTGTTGATTTTTTTCCCGTCTGCCCGTTTGCTCACCCCCCAGAAAAAAATCCGTGGGCTACAATTTACAATGATTTTGTGTAGCTTGATCATAATATAACAAAAAATATCAAGTAAGGCTTACTATTAGCTTGCTTGAGTTTCTTACTCGCACAATTTACATATTTTCGCTGAACGAAACAAATCAAGTAACAGTTTACAGGAGATATTGCGGTAGGTAAGTAGGACTGCCAAAACTAAAAACACATCGATAAATTACCTACATATGTACATTATTCTAATCCTTTCAGTTTTAATTTCTCACTGCTGCCGTAAGACAATTGAAACCGTTATACTAAGTAATCCTTTTCAATAAATTCAATAACATTACTTAATAATCCTTTACTGACACGAACAACAGTAAACAAAAGTAACTGCTGTCCGTCCTGTTTATTAATCAGTGTCAATGTATGTTTCACGCCTGTGCTGATCCGTTTATGATGAAATTTGATATGGATAATCTCAAGCCTGGGGAAGGACATAAGCTACTTTTTGTCAACACACCACACAGGCGAAGTTTATATAAAACTGTAACCTGATTGACTAACACACCCAGCGGTTAACGCACAGCAGAAACCACTGAACTTAGCATCTTGAAATTCGCAGATAGGTTCTTTGTATAATCTAAGAAAGAAATTTGGATTATTCCACCCCCAAGGGTTTCCCCCTTAATATAATAGTGGTTCAAAGATTGTATGGAATCCGTTAATGTTGAAGTTAGACATCTGAAATTTTGGATGTACAAGTAACTTATAGTTAAAAAAAATTAAATTATTTATTTAAAATGATCTGTCACGAAATTTTATGAGGCAGACCAAATTCCATGCAAGCGAAGCCGGGAGCAAAAGCTAGTTAACCACATAAATTTCTTTTAAAAATTTGAGGTGTAAAGATTAATCCAAATATGAAAATTTTTTAGTTTGAACATGAAATGACATTATGTCTGCGCCTTAAAGGAAATATATAATAGAGTGGAAAACATCACAAATGAGAAAAAATGGGTGCATTACCTTTTGCGTGTACATATCTCATCACATAATGTATTCATGTATACATACCTCAATGTATGTATTGAGAGAAGCTGAACCTTGTCATTCTCGTAGTTTTTGGCTTGAAATGAAGTTGTAAAGTCGGTAGTAACTCATTTTCAAGCTGATACCTAAGTTAGCCCCTTATTCGCTATGAAAATAACACGATTCCGCTACCCTAAGTACAAGAAACTCAAGGAAGTTCGACTTAGTTATTTATTCAGCGGGGCTTCAGATCTAGACTGTACTAGTTTTTTGGCTTTTTAATTTTTTCTTTATCTGATTATTCTATCTAGTCTACAACTTCATTAGATGATGCTATTTTAAGATTATTAGTCGTTTATATTATATAATGATATTTCTCACTTTCTTATACATTTTATTTTCTTCCTTGTTTTTTATTCTTGAATAATAATCATTTTTATTAATAATAGCCTTTTTTTTTTTTGTTTCAGAACATATCGAAGACTAATATAATTTCACACTGTAAACTTGTAACCTAGTACAAAATGGCTAAAAAAGGAGGGGAGGAGAATGAAGAAAAGACCGAATTGTTGGTTTTTGGTTACGCTTGTAAATTATTTCGAGATGATGAGAGAG
Source organism: Arma custos (assembly GCA_037127475.1). Classification (NCBI taxonomy): domain Eukaryota; kingdom Metazoa; phylum Arthropoda; class Insecta; order Hemiptera; family Pentatomidae; genus Arma; species Arma custos. Next base: position 7,253,962 of record CM073762.1, read on the forward strand.
CTCTTCTGATCGATAATGAGACTCATTTGATCCCATGGATGGGCGATGAATCCCTCAAAATCGATAGGTATGACGGAAGAGGTGCGCTTTACGATTTGGCGTCCCACGAATCGCAACCTGGGAGTTGGGATCACCTGAGTCCGGAAGAGTTAGAAATTGAGGAACGTTGCGATAGTGAACGCTACAGGTCATTGTTTATGAACGAAGTCGAGGAAATTACCTATAAAGAAGAACAGGTGAAGCGGCAGCAACAAGACTATGGGCAGATAGCTTACGATTATGACGCTCAAATGTCCGTGGATAGCGCAGATCAGCCTGAAGCCCCGAGCAAACCCTTTGTACCTCCTCCTGACATGGTTTTACCTCCTGATTTAAAAGTACCTGAAACAATGAAACATAGTGCTATAATTGAAAGGACTGCATTGTTCATAGCTCAGCAAGGTTCACAAATGGAAATACTTATGAAATTGAAACAACAGGGAAATAAAAACTTTGATTTTCTTTCGCACAATGACCCTTTGCATGAATTTTACAAGCATGTTCTTTCCTTAATTAAATCAGGTAGTTATGTTCCTACATCGCAGGAACAGCTTTTTGATGAGAATCCCGTCGACGTGAGTACAGAAGACGATTCTGATGGACATTATCTGCATCCGAGTCTAGTGACTACATTGAATCCTAAAAATGCTCCACCTCCACCTACAACAGTGCCATCTGGTGACAAATCCGCACAGCCTTCAAATGAGCCTCCTCCACTTGTTCAGAAAGTCATCGAAAAAATGATATCTTATGTCATACGTAACGGGCCGGCGTTCGAAAGAGCAATTATGAGAAAAGATGATGAAAGATTCAATTTCATTCGCACAAAACATAAATATTATGCTTTTTATAGGAGTTCTCTGATGAAAAGACAGAAAATATATAATGAAGAACTCCTTCAAAAACTTCAGAAGCAGAAAGCTGCCGAAGAAAAAGTTCAGCAACAAAGCGTAACAGAAGATCATGAAACAAAGACTTTTAAGAAGAGACCTCTACCAGTAAACTTCTCTATCAAAAAACCGAAAGAGAGCAAAGGATTAGAAGTACCGAGTGCTTTACCCGTCGAGGAAAGTTCCGATGAAGAAGAAGAAGCTTCGTCTCCTAAGCAACAATCGGCTCAAGGATCGTACAAGACAGATTCGCATTCTGGAGAAACCTCTGATGACCCAGAATATATCAATCCATTAACTAAACGATTGAAAAAGTCGACCGAGACAACGAAAAAACTCAAACAGAAAAAAGATGCTATTTTACAAAGTGAAAGAAAGTTAAAGGTAGCCCAGTTTATAAAGGATTTGAAGAAAAAATCATCGTGAAAGTGTGTATGTACTTAAAATCTTCTTTCTTCAAAATATGTGATATATTGGGTAGTTATTCCACCTATAATGCCAGCTATAATATTACAATTCCATTTAATTAATGTGGATATTGTTATTATTATAAGCTATCAGTATAGTTTTATAGTTAAATCTATAAAAGATTTGTCAAAATACATATATGTCATATTGACAAGGCAAATTTGTTTTTGTAATATTAATAAACTTTAAATTTGTACTATAAATATATTTTATTTTAATTTTTAGCTTGTGTTCTGAGTTTACAATTTATTTTGTACTGTTTATACAATATAGAATCTTTTAATGTTTGCCTTTCCTTCCAATTGCTACAGGAGTTATTAAAAAAAAAAAATTAATTTATTTAGGGTAAGAGAAATAAAACCGTTTTCCAGTTGCTGTTTATTCTTAATTTTTACTCTATTAGAGACGTTTCGACACTATGGTGTCATTCTCAATCTTTTCTTCTCCTGCATCTTTTAACTTTAATAAATAATATAACAATAATTACATTATTATAAATAATTTAACATAAAGATAACCCACACACAAGATAAATGTCCAAAGATAACACACTATAAGTGTAGGTACCTGGACTTACCTATACTTTACCCTTATAGTATGTTATCTTTGGACATTTATGTTAAATTATTTATAATAATGTAATTATTGTTAATTTATTTATTAAAGTTAAAAGATGCAGGAGAAGAAAAGATTGAGAATGACACCATAGTGTCGAAACGTTTCTAATAGAGTGAAAATTAAGAATAAACAACAACTGGAAAACGGTTTTATTTCTCTTACCCTAAATAAATGAAGAATTAAATCCAGTTTAAAAAAAAATAAAAAAAATTATAAGAATAAAAAAAATTAAGTACTATTTATATTTTTATTATTATAGGCGTTCCAACATAGGTTGCTTCAACCTTTCAGGGCAGAGCTCCACACCATTTGATCCATCCAATCCTCTTCCTGGATTCCGTCCATCCACCCCTTCTGGGCCGTCCACCTCCTCTGCTCCCTGGTGGAACCCAATCTAGCTCTCGGTTTGGCCAACATTCAAACGCCATTCTCTTCACATGGCCGTACCACCTTAAGCAACGTGGCCCGATCCTTTTATTTGTTGACATTTAACAAATAAAACATCCATCCTCTGTCGGCTTTCTTCGTTTCTTAGTCTATCCAGTCTGGTGACACGGAGACACCTCCTCCAGAAATCCATCTCAACCGCCTGCACCTTTGAGTACAGACAGGAGCTTATAGTCCAGGTTTCTGAAGAATAAGTCAGGATAGATTCTATAATGGTTGTGAAAATACGGCGTTTATTTTCTGTAAATATCTCTGTATTCCATAGGACTGAATGTAACATTCTAGTAGCTTTACAGGCTTGCTCCATCTTTTTTCTGACGTCATACTGAGAAGACCCGCTAATATACAAATAAGATCCCAGGTTCTTAAATATATTTACTTTCTTACAAGCCTCCCTGTCCACCAGAAGTGCATTTGTATCAGGATCTCCAACGGCCATATACTCGGTCTTCTCGAAGTTAATTTTTAAGCCCACTGTTTCGTATCACATCTTTAGAGCATACACCATTATTTCAAGGTAGACATTCCGCCTCGCAAGCACGACCTGGTCGTCAGCAAAGAACAAGGATAGTTGTTTGCCATAAATGAATGGCCCAACGTCCCCACTGCTTTATGGAGGTATACCTTCAAAAGAGTGGGTGATATCCTACACCCTTGCTTCAATTCCTTAGTACCATGAAAAAGGTCCGAAAGGTGGTTATCGCATTTTATCTGATACATGTTGTTGCTGTATAGGTGTCTCACTGCCTTTATCAGAGCCCTACTAACATTGTCATAAGCTTTTGTACTATTTATATGATTTTAAAAAAAGGTGTGTTTCTACTACTCATGAAGGGTTTTAGGTTCAGTACATGGTAGAGACTAAACAGTTGCTTTGGTAGGGCAATGCTTGTGCAGATCACACACAACCGTGGTTTTTCGTTTGCTCTGCTTAAGGTTATCCACTTTGTACTGGCCAGGTGGCTCCATAAGGATCTGTGGATCGGACCCTGTTGGATCCTACTTTTTATTTAGTCTTTTGCAGCGCTCAATCATTTAAATTGGCACATCAAAATTCCCTGCACCTGAGTTATTTCTATATCCCTGGTGAATAAGTGGTTAAGTTGGATTTTTTCCAGAGACAATTAACTGCTTTCAGATTACCAGAATGGTATCATTATTTTAGTTTTTGGCTTGAAATGGAGTTGTAATATAAGCAATAACTCCTTTTCAAACCAATGCCTTACTTAGCTCCTTATTCACTATGGAAATAACTCTATTCCGCTTACTTAAGTACAAGAAACTCATTTTGGAGAAAATTAGACCTAACCTCTTATTCACCGGGGCTGTAAATTAATGTTGTTACTCAAAATATAGCACGATTTTTTTTTTAATTTAAATAGAATTCCAATTTAAAAAATAAAACATCTTACATCTTATTCCAATATTTCAAATTAAGGACTGTTATTTCAATAGCGGAGTGGCTCAGTGGTAGAGCTCTGAGTAGCCATACCGGAAATCCCGCTGCAGGCAGTTACTTTTATTTAGTCTGCATGCGGTGGGAGATGGACCATATGGGATCTAGAACCCTCCTGGGGCTCACCCAGCCTCTATAAAATATTATAAAAATAGGGTACCCAAAATAAGGGGGGAAAACCTGGTGGTTGAGCATGACCTAGAACAAGTCACCTTGCAGAACTGTTGTCCATGAAACAGTACAGTCTCTACCATGTACTAAACCCCAGACTCGTTCACGGGTCGTAGGGGTTATAGGTTTCTTTTATTTCAATATGAAGAATGCAGTGAAATAAGACTATGACATTTTTCTAATCAACTACAGTGGAACCTGGATAAGTGGAATCTCTTGGTGATAGGATTTCAATTCCATTTAAAGAGGTATCCAGTCATCCAGGTCATTAAGGTTGCATGCACCACAAATAGAGGTTCTCAAACAACTTTTTATAAATGTAAACATTTATTACCTGTGTATGTAGTATATACTTAAAAAAGCATACATACATCATAAAACATGGCAGGAGGATTAGTGTGTAGCAACAATAGGGAACGACAATAGTTTAGAGTGGACAATATGCTTAATGTTTATGCTTTGAGTACCAATAAAAACAAAACAAACCCATCTATCTCTTCAGCTTTCCTTAGTATGTAGTAATGTAAATTCCACTTACAAGGATAACTACAAAAATTGTCTCATTTACAGAGGTAATTTCCACAGAAATTTATTCCACTTATAGAGGTGAAAACATTCTAGTTAAAGAGTTTATTTAAAGGAAAATGATGGGACAAGTTTTAACTTGTTTATTTTAATTAACAAGCTCAACAGGAGTTGGTCTACTATTAGGACAGTAGGTGCCCTGCCTCCTATTGACAGTTAAGAAATTACTGTTCTTAAATAATTAGCTTGTTTTGACTTTCAATAGAAATATCAAGATGATCCTCTGTTCCTTTGGAAATAAAATTCACTATTTTCCAAAAATTGTTGTTGGTGAAGAAATATAAAATATTTTCAAGGATAGAATATTGCCAGTATACCCAATGAATCAAGCGATATTTTGACCCTCTTTACATTTGAAAAAATATGATGATCATAACGAACACATCATTTTTTTTTATCTTCTTGCGACTCATTACTTGGAAAAAGGCCAAAAAATTAATGTATATAACTTTAGAATCATTTGCTTTAAAACTGGAGAGTAAGTTAGCTTAGTGTGTAGGGTGATTAATTGCTTTCTTGAAGGTTCAAGGTTCATATTATTTAACTAGCTATGAATATTATTATTTAACCCTGTGCGATCTACAGATCCTTGTATGGCCATCCCAGCCTCTATAAATTCGGTATCCTTAATTCGGGGAAAACCTGTCGGTTGAGCGTGATCTAGTAAAAATCATTGTGCTGGAATCATGACAGTCTCTACCATGTACTGAACACAAGACTCTTCATGAGTTGCAGTGGTACATGTGAATTTGTTTTTTGTTTATAAAACCTCTCCATTATTTCTGAATATATTCTTCTTTTTTTTAATTTTTTAGTGTTATATTTGCAAGTGTGTAGTATTCCATCCATAAAATTTGATTATTATTTCTTTCTTCAATTTGCATATGACTATGAATATGAAAATTATATATTATAGATAATCTATCAATGGTTAACCATGTCTCTTGGCCCTTTTAAAGTATAAATATAAAATTTCCTAGGTTTTTATATTGTATATATTTATATAATAATGAATATAACAGGTGCAAAGATTGCGTTTAGAGTAATCTGGTGGTTTTGGGTTTGGTAGTGGTCTGTTGACAGAAGTTTGTAAGCAGACCCAGAAGTGGTATCAGCATTCCACCTTTGGGTTTGCTAAGCCTTTTTATTTTTTTATATTTTATGGTTGAGATAAGCTATTAAAAAAGAATAGTTAAACAAATTTATTATCTATTATTTTTATTTAATTTAAATTTGTTATTAATATCTATTTATTTTTAAAAATAGTAAGTAATTTTAAGACCATGGAAAAATTCCAAGGAAAAGCCTTAAGTTTCCAAACTAAAACAGAAATAGAAATTATCTGTCCAATATTTCGCCCATTCAGGCATCCTCAGGGTAGAAAGAGAATAACAGCAAAACAAAACATGAATAATGCACCCAAGAAACATCCCACCACCTCGAAGGCTTGGACAGATAATTTCTATTTCTGTTTTAGTTTGGAGACTTAAGGCTTTTCGTTGGAATTTTTCCACGTCTTAACATTTATGTAAGGTCTCTTTTTTACTTTTCAATATTAATAGTAAGTAATGTTTAAAATTTTAGTAATCTTAATATATAGTTTTCTAATATAAATATAAAATTATTTAAAAGGTTCATTACATCATATATACTCTGTTTTATGGTTGTTATAATGGTGGACACGTCTCCTTAGAAACATCTGTTATAAGATTTAACAAATAGCACAGCCCTCCATCGCTGAACTCATTAATTTGCCAAGAGGCACGCCACGTAAGTCATCCCCCAGCCATATTTCCTTTCATTAGGTAGGACGTCGTTTATTAATCTCTATGCCGTGTGAAGGGACGCCTGGAGCATGATAAAGCGTTGGTAGCGAGATCACGTCGAAGCCTTCTAAAGGAATAAAAATGAATGTAATATCCTATTCGAAGGCTGTAGGGAGAAGAATAAGGCAGCGTGCGGGGCAGAATAACAGATCCTGCCACCGTTAATAACTTTGTCATGCCACTCGCGTGTCATATCGTGCCACTCGTTCTGTGGGCGGGAAGGCCTTCTACGAACTCCGGAGGACATCTTCGGCGGATGTCACACCTCCCTTGTTATCCCATCTGCGTATCCCGGTTAGATGTTTATTAATATATGATGATTTTATTAGTAGATGATTGTCTGATACTGAATAAATTGTCTGTACCACAACAGAAAAATAAACAACCTGTACAATGGGCTCATGAAGGATTGTAGAGAAAACAGTACTATAAAAATAGAAGTAGGAAAGTAACCAGGACTAGGTCCCTATAGAACAACAAAAATAAAGAGTATAATAAAGATAATAATAAGAAGGCTACTTTATTTGAATAATAAAGTATTTACAAAAGTGCCAATAAAGTACTGCTATGTTTCTACTCTAAATATATTTTGAATATGTAGGTTGATATTTGGGATGCCAGAGTACTCAAATTATTATTTATATGTCTTATTCTTAATTGGGTTCCTTTCCGGAGGTCTGTTCTTGTGTTTACCAATTTACTCATCTATTATACCTTAAATATATAATTTATAAATAAATAGTGTATCTCGGGTATGTAAGCACCGAAAGAATTACAATAAGGATAGTTTATTTATTCAATTTTCAACAAGATTAATGATTCAGATTTTGATGTATAAAAAGGATTGCCATAAAATACCTTACAGGAAATAAATTAAACTTATCTGTGAACAGGGGTAGATTGGGTTACAGGTCGGTCTTCGCTTTGCCGCCTCCGGGTCTCACCATCTTCTGGGTTCGCTTCGTTCGCCGGCTTTCCGTCTTCGGCTTCCTTACTTCTTCATCAGAATCTCTGTAGCGAGTCCTCCTTGCTTCTCTGGGTCTGTCTCAAGAGTGTCGTTCTCAGTCTAGTTTGCTTGCCTCCCTTTTCCTCTTTCTCCACCATCTTGAACATAAAGGCCCCCATAAGGGGACCAAAAGGTCTGTTCTTTGTGCAAACACATTCACTTCATGATTGCCACCCGGCATCCCTTTCATGGTGCCGACAATAGATAGCAGTACACTTTGTGAAAAAATACTAAACAACAAAAAGCATTATTTGATGCTGTTTCAATAAAAACAATGCCGAAATCTGCTTAGAATCTGTTTGGGAAGTAAGGAGAGGTTGGGAAAGCAAGGGTTTAAATCAGGATTGGGTAGAAGAATATTAGTTGGTGGAGAAACGTTCGAGAAAGGAACACTCGAATGTAGTTCTGTAATCGATTGGATCTGCAAAACTTGTAGATCTTTGGCCGCCTTTACCAGCCTTCTCCACGTCTGTCTATCCTGGGCTACCGACTTCCAGTTTTCTACATGTAACTCCGCAGCATCTTTGCTGATACTGTCTATATATCTGGTCTTTGGCCTCCAACGTTGTCTCTTGTCCACTATTGTGCCATTCAACGGATTATTCGAGGTACATGTCCCGCCCATCTTTTCCTTCTTGCCTTCATATCATGTGGTATCGACTGACCAGTCTCCTAGAGCAATTCCTTATTGGTTCTTCTCTTCCAAGAGCTTAGACCCCGATTCCATACCATGAAAGGGAAAATCCTCCGGTTATCGTTCGGACATATTGCAACATAATACACCCTTTTTTAAATTTCTTGACATTTTTTAGGATTGAATTACTCTTGAAAGAGAGAAGAATGCTCTATTTGCTTTTGTTATGCGTTGGTTTATCTCAGTTAATTGATCGTTCGTTGAGGTTACTGTGGAGCCAAGGTATTTGGAGCTGTCTACTTTCGGGAACGATTTGCGATCCACGCAGATGGTGTTGCTGGGGTGGATTTGTTCTGCTATACAAAATGAGGGTGTAAAAATGTTAGTAATAAATAAAATAAATAATAAATAAAAATGTTTTTATTTCGTAAAATTGTTTTACGAAATAACCTTTTCTTTGAAACGACACAAAATATAGCTGCTTACATATTACGTATTATTATTGTTATTGAATATTTTTTCCCACTGGTTAATTTATTATTTAAGTCAAACAAATCGCTGGGTTCCAGCAGATCTGCGTTTGATATTGAATACGAACCTACCCACTTTTAGCACCACACATGCCACATACACGCACTCTCAACAGTCAACAACACGCTATCCTCAGTACCCTAATTGATGGTAGCTATAGAAGGGTTGCCCGGTCGGGCCCCCCTCGGCCGAGATTAAAAAGGGCGAACTAACGACCCCTCCCCTCCCCCCCAGGAGCGGTGCTTAATATCCTTAGAGAGGCCGCAGGACCATTACAATGAAGCATGATCTATGAGTGGCGCCCCTTTATAATATATATCTCCCTCAAGGGACAAAGGGAAGGGGGAGGGGGGTAAAAAAAATACTGCCTGGGCGGGATGTAAATGTGTGCCGGCCTGTAATGAGAGCCAACTTTCTTTTATTTCTCTCTCCCTCTCTCTCTTCTCTCTCTCTCTCTCTCTCTCTCTCTCTCTCTCTCTCTCTCTCTCTCTCTCTCTCTCTCTCTCTCTCTCTCTCTCTCTCTCTCTCTCTCTCTCTCTCTCTCTCTCTCTTCTCTCTCTCTCTCTATCTCTTTCCCTTCGGTCTTGCCTTTTATCGCTCCTAGTACTCCAAGAGGCCTCTAATGGTTTCTTACCTCGGCCCGATCTTTTTTTTTATATCAAGAAGTCTTATATTATAGTCAGTATCAATACTAAAGCGCTAACGAATAACTAATTTTTAATTTTTGATCCTCCATATTGTAAATCTTTTTGACTTGAACGTAAACACTTAATAATCCTCTTTCAATCAAAGATGTCGGTTTTCCTCTGTAACATTTTGCTTTTCGGATATAATTCAGTCTTTACTAAGATGTCAAAGCGTGATTTTCTCATAAATTTGTTTTACGAGTTAAAACTCGGCCGGAACCCGGTCTAAACCGTCTGAAATATAAACGAAGTCGTTGGCGAAGCATCGCAATTGTTTCGGCAAAGAAGGCCGTGAAGAAGTTCTGCCCTTGAGCTTTTGTAAAAAAAAATCCAGTGCAACTGTTCAAGAACTGGCAGGAAAAGTCGAAGAAATCAGCAAATCAACGGTCGACGACCATTTCAAATCCAGCATTTTTTTCCGAACAATTTTATTCTTTATATATATATGGATATAAATTTTTAATAATAATTAATATTTTATATATATATATATGGATGTATGTATACACATTTAAATATGTTTATTGCGAATGGACCCAGAATAATTTTAATGTCGCATTGTTTTAATGTTGCATACTTCCTTCATCGTTTCTCCATGTATTCTTTCCTCTCCTTCCCTTGTTCCAAAGTCCCTCTTCTTAGTAAAAAAAAAAAAAAAAATAGGCAGCTGTGAGCACTGTCGACAGAAGTAAAAACTCAAAACCTTGAAATAACCGTGTGTTCTTTTTTAATTATATAAACCAATTATAGCCTGAATTATTTAAATTTCTCAATTTTTAAATAAAAAATATTAAAATTAGTCTGGTTTTCTCTTCTATTGGCACTTGGAATAATGATATACGTTTTCAAATAGTTGATTTAATTTTTAAATTATGTAATGAACTGCACAAGCTCAGTACAAAACATTAATAATTGAAATAATTTGGGGAAGCGTAAATGTTTACCAATTATTGATATTGTAAGTGATTGTTATAAGTATTATTTGCTAAACTATAAAACTAAATTTTAGTTAAATATTATTATAGTTATAGCAATGCAATTATATCATTTAAATTAATGTTGATCAAAAGAAATCGTATAACTCCTATACATGCTGCTAGACCTCACGAGTATCGCATAATAAGTCAAGAGCATGTCGTTGACGCGAAACTATATGTTATTATCCTACCAAAAATTTCTCAACGCGGCTGAAGAAGTTATTACTTTAAAAGAAATATTAATACTTGACATATCATTTTCACCACAGTATATCCAACTTCCATTATGTTGAAACCGTCATTTAAACTAACCTCTAGCCAATAGGGCTCTGTTTACTGTATATCTATACTTTAACAGGAATTCTAAATTGATTTTTTTTTTTTTTTTTTTTTTTTTAAATTGAAGCATTACAATCTGCCTGTTGTGGGCAATAAGTAATGGTGCTATGTAGCTTACAATCATTCCATAAAAAATCAATGATATAAACGAAATAAATGCATAAATAAATATATACAAGCGAAAAAATATATACAAAAATAAAGTAAAAAAAAAAAAAATATATATATATATATTTTTTTATTTATGGTTCTTAAATGGTTTTATCAGTTTTATTTTATGGGATTTATGGTTCTTATCCCGGCCAAGTCATAATCTTTTCTCTTCAAAATTAAAAAATAAAAAAAATATATATATATATATAATAAAAAAAAAAAATAATAATAATAAATAAAACATAAAAGAAATATACTGTACACATTCATACTCTATATGGAATTCTAAATTAAGCACAGATAATAAGTTATTATTATATAAAGCCTCCTTACTATACTAACATATTGTTAATATGTATAATCAATAACATTACATACTAATCCTTTACTGACATGAACAACAGTAAACGAAACTAAATTCTGTCCGTCCAGTTTGTTAATCAGTGTCAATGTATGTTTCACAGCTGTGCTGATCCGTCTGTGATGAAAGTTGATATGGATAATCTCAAGCCTGGGGAAGGACATAGGCTACATTTTATCAACACACCACAAAGGTGAAGTTTATATAAAACTGTAACCTGATTGCCTAACACACCTATCGGTCAACACACAGCAAAAACCACTGAACTTAGCATCTTGAAATTAGCAGATAGGTACTTTGTATAGTTTAAATGAGCACAGAGCAAGGGATTTGGATATTTCCACCCCCATGGGTTTCCTCCATAATATAATGGGGGTTCTAAGATTGTTTGGAATCCGTCAGTTTTGAAGTTAGACATCTGAAATTTTGTATGTACGAGTAACTTATAGTTTAAAAAAATTAAATTATTTATTTTAAATGATCTGTCGCGAAACATTATGTGGCAGACCAAATTCCACGCGAGAGAAGCCGCGGGCAAAAGCTAGTTTAGTTATATGTCTAAAACTAATTACAAAAAATTACAAATATTTCAAAACAAATGCCTTAGAATTGCTGGAAATTATGCATATTACACTAAAGTTAAAATTATGCATAAAGAACTATGTATACCTTACATTAATATATTCATCAACAAACTATGCAAAAAATTCTTTTTTAGGTGTAAAAACAATAAAAAACGCACTTATAAAAAATATTGGGAACTATGCCAAAAATAGAACAAAGCGATATGTACATAAAAAAACAAAATATTTATTACTGTAGGATACCAATTTCTTTTATTTCATTGTTATTGTTTTTTTACATATATATATATATATATATATATATATATATATATATATATATATATATATATATATATATATATAGTTACTAAGAATGTATAGTCACAATTTTTGTTTATTTTATTAGAATTAATTTTTTTTCTCTGTTGAAACTTTTTTTTTATACATTTTTTCTTTCATTGTATATTATGATTCTGTACGGATAAATTTAAATTTGCACAATTGTTTTTATTCGAGACTGGTACAGCATGTAACTTTGTGAATTGTAGCAAAATATAGAAGATAAAATAACTAAAAACCGACCATTCATAGAAAGCTCGTGAAAAATTATCTCTAAACGATGCAGTTAGTTAAAAAGAAGAAAAATGAGGCTAAACTAAACAAGCTTCTAAACAACCTCGCCGCAAATCGGAAGCAACCCTGACCGCAACATTAGCTAATTGTTAACACCTAATCCGTTAGTGTGGCAGCACTGCTTTCATCCACAGCCTTCTAAATCACCTTTTACAAGGCTGTTATAATTAATGGGTATATATAATTTCTTCTTAATGAATTCTTGTTTCATCGTTGTTCCTCAAATTACAAAATAATACCTTGTTTTTAATCAATTTAATAAGGCACTAGAAATCACAGTTACTACAAGGGTATATATTAAAAAGGGACTTGTGTATTAGCCTATCTGCAGGGAGTATTATCCGCCATTGTTTATAACCTGAACACTGATAATTCAGATATGATAACAGTTACCTTCTTATTCACATTTATGGTAATTTAAATATACAAAATGTAATAATAAAATGTTAGTTCTAGACCCCTCTAGCCACTTTTTATATTAATGTTTTCCTTACACTTTTGAAGAAATACATCTCCATTACCATCCTTTGAAAATCCATTTGATTGTTTGTTTGTTTGTTCATTTCACGTCACTTTATGCTGCTATGGCTAATCGGACGATGCTACAGTGGGAGCTCTAAATTTTGCCTATCCAGGTTTAATTAGGACAGGCTCGGGACCCCCGTTTAACGTCCCTTCCGAAGGACGGCGTAACTAAGTATTTTTTACTCCCTTAAAAAATTCCTAGGGCCACGTGCCGGGCTACGAACCCGCGATCTTGGGTTTAGTAGTTTGTTACACTAACCACTAGACCACAGGTGACCTTAAATCCATTTGATGACCTTATAAAATAATTTCCTCTTTGGAATTATACTATTCAGAACTTCTGGAAGTATTTCACAGCTTTTTCTCTTAAAGGCGGATATTCCTAAAGCGTTTTTCTGTTTATTTTAAATAGACAATTGCAAAAAGGAATAAGGCAAAAACAAGAAAAAAACAATTTAATAAATAATACAGAAAGTTAAACAGACAATAAACAAAATTAACAAGACAAAATACTAAAAATCCAACAATACAGAAAACAATTTAATAACGGATTCAAAAACAACTCAAATGAGACGAGAAAGGTCTTGCATTCCGTACAAGGTTTTACTGGGAGGTGATTTGTCGGAGATCGCTCAACGCCAGGTCCCTCAATTAAGTTATAAAGACTGGATGAACCACAGGAGGAATTGTAGATCCCATAGGATCCATTTGTGGTTGTTAACATTTTAAATAATTTCATGTCCTGACTTAGCCACTTAAGCAGTACGAGAATGATAAAATTCCGTTTCCCTAAGTAGAAATGACTCATTGTAAATAAATGACTTTATGTATAATATATATGACTAGTTTACTAAAGTTCATCAAATCATTTTAAATATTAAGTCCCGATTTGATCTCTTGTGTAATCTCACGTCCATTTAGTCCATAGCAGCGGACTTCGTTCGGCGTTCGTGCATCGAAGCGAGTTCTGTTCCGCTCTGCCATATTTTATGTAAGTTTTATGGCGATTACATGTTGTTATGTAACTGTGTTGTGTTAATTTTGAACTTTGAACCTTGATTTAGCGATTTATTATAAAGAGAAAGCTGTACTCGTTAACCGTTCAATGGCTTACCATAAAAATTAATCACTAATAACTTCCTATATTAAACAATTTTGTAAATAAATTACCATAAATCTGTGGGTATAATTAGAAGAAGATGTTTCAATAATTGTAAACTATTTTCTCTTTTACATCATAATACCCAGAAATGTAACTACGATCCCAACAATTTTTCGAATTTTATATTTTAGATTAATGGATATGTCCATTTTGTTCGGCCCCCAACCCATTTTGTCTATGATCGACGTGACGTCTGTATGTAATTGTGGTTCCCAACCTTTTTTGTACAAGGCCTCCATGTTCAGATTAAATCCTTCCTCGCCCCCCCTTGCACAAAATTCGTATGAACATATGAAAATAAACAAGTATTACCTTGAATACCAAACATTGAGTTTTACTATCTCAAGAAACAACATTACAGCATTCAATTTAGGATAAAAAAGTACCTACTATTAAAGTTAAGAGAAAAATAATCAAATCTAAGTCAGACATCTTCTTTAAAATGGTCGGGGGTGGTTAGGGGTGGTCTTGCGCCCCCTGACTTGTCTTCACGCCTCTTTGGGAACTTAAAGTACTGCATACGATCTGTAATATTTTTACGTTTTCCTCCTTTTTTCGTATGTAAATTCATACTTTCTCGTGTAACTAATAAAAGCAAATTAGCAGTATATTGCTATACGAAGGGTTTAGGGTTAATCAACCTCTATGGGATCTGCAGACCCTCCTGGGGCTCACTAGTTTTCTATAAAGTGCGTTCCCTTCATGGAGGAAAAACCTAGCGGTTGATCAATATCTGGAACAAATCACCTCCCAGCACAACCGTTGACTTGGAAACAGTCAAGTCTCTAATGTGTACTGTTAAACTTTTTTTGACAGTAGTAACTGGCATGAAGTATTTCGTTTTATAACATTCTATTATTACTTAAATTTCGAAAAAAATAAAATAAAAATATTAAAGTAAACTTTTTGTTGGGAGGAAAAAAGTTCGAATAGAGATCTAAAAAAATTCATAGATTAATAACTTTGAATAGAAGACAACACGAAAATAAGCATGACAAGTGGAAAATACAAATAATTTTCTGTTAAATGAATAAAAAAATATGAATAATAATTAATAATTAGTTTTACAAAATATACAATTGTATATACATAAAAAATATACAATTGGCAGTTGGTCTTCCTCGCCGCCGCTTGGTATATTTGCCCTGAAGATGGCCTACATTGTCGGTCGAAACGTCGGCACACAATAAATAAGTATACACTAATTATGGTGTTTTCATTGACTGCACCCCCAACTAATTCTTCCTTACAATAGAATAGAAAATAATTTTATTCTCGGACCAGTTCACTTTAGAATAACAGAAATGAAAAAAATTAAATAAATATATATCTGGCCCAAAGGCTACATTATTATAATAAAAAATATATTTACATAATATCTTGAAAGTAAATAACTAACAGGTATGTTTTGGTAGAGAATCAGAAGATGTATAATACTACAAAAATAAGATAAAAAACAGACAAATTTACAATAAAAATAAATAGGCTTATAGAGAAATAAGTGAATAAATAATAGTATCTAATAATATAAAAAATTATATCATTATGAGTAAGGAATATTTACAGTAATTTATCAATAAATTAAAATTAATATATCTATAAATTATTTATTTATTAGAGAGCATCTATTTGGGAATTTAGAAGATGTAGGAAAAGTTTGGATTTAAATGAGGTTAAAGAAGACGCATGACGGATATCGAGTGGGAGTGAGTTCCAAAGAGAGATAGAACGGGCGAGAAAGGAACGCTCAAAAGTTTTGGTTCTATGGGAACGGATATAAAGATCGGAAGGGCGTGATCTTGTGCCCTGGGATTGGATAGAGGATTTGAATTGTAGGAGAATATAGATATAAGATGGATGTTGTGAGTTGATAGTTTGATATAAGTAAGAACCAAGGAAATTGAGTCTACGGATAGAAGGGAAGAGCCACTTTAACTCGACGTAAAGGCGGGACACATGAGACCTCCTTGGGGCAATACTTAGATCTTTGAGTAACGTAACTCTATCTATAAGTTTGTATTTGCCGAAGATATCGTGTATCGAGCTGTGAGATCCTCAATTCTGTATAGAAAGAGCATCCTTTATTGGGTAAAACCTTGTGGTTGACCGTTATCTTCAGGCAAATCACTTCTCTGCACAACAGTTTCCTAGAAATAGTAGTATCTAGCCTTTACTGAAAGCAGGACCCTCCATGGTTGATCATTTTTGAATAGTTTAAGGATATTTTTCCTATTATTGTTAGCTTAGAAGCAGTACAATACTTAAGCAAATGGACATAAAAACATAGAACGTGGAGACAATTTTGCGGTGTGTTTGGGCGCCAATTCTTTTAGCCACGTCACTGTCAATCGACAACGCAATCCCGAAGTTCAATTAACCGGCACTATTGAAGAAGACTCGAATCGACTGATGACCCATTCGGGATCGTCCCTAAGTCTGAATCAAGATGAAGAGTTGCGGATCACACGGATGAACTATCACGTTGAAGACTTTTAAAGTTCAGGGATGAGCATGTTCTGAAAGTCCTCAATTCATTGTGCGCTTCGGCATTTGTACACTTTTCAAGGTACACAAATTAACTGAAAGGAATACAATATAGGTTAATTGAATAAATCTAGAAAAGAAAAAGCAATAAATTGTATTACAATTTAAACACTTCAGATAAGCATTTAGCTGTAGGTATTATATACTTGCTTCAATAAAAATCTACGATAGATTTTTTAAATATTTTATTTGATGATCAACAAAAAACTATCCATTTCAAGAGAACAATACAACTCAATCTATCACTACTATTTTTTACGTAGAGTTTTTTATTTTAAGAAATGATTTATTATTCGTTTCACGTTACTTTACTTGGAACTTCTTTCCTATTCCTTGCTGCTATCTCCTTTTTTTCAATTCCTTTATTCTCGATTATTCCTTCTCCAACATTGTACTGAATACAAAATAAGGAAATATGGGTATAGACTAAATATCAGTCTACTGTCAAGTGTGATCCTACTACATATAATAGCCCTGAAGACATGCAATGTGGGTCGAAACGTCGGCTTCCAAATAAACAGTTCCGAATTATTTTCTTCCTCATAAATAATTATGTTGTAATATACATAAGTTGTGTTGAAGGTCTCGTGTTCGTATTTTAGCAGTGTTAGAAAATTATTTAATTTGTAAACTGCTATAGATGGATCCTGGGACACACCCACTCTCAATAAAGAAGATATCTTTAATTGGGGTAAAACCCAATGCCAATGTGGGAATTATTGACATTTTATTTTATATTTTTTTTGGATAAATACATAAAAATAATTAAATATTCATGAATGGTCTCTATCTCTTCTAATGTCTCTCTACAAAACCCTGACATTGATGTTGCTCTCTTTGAATCTCCTAAGAAACTACTCGTTGCGAGTGCTCTTGTGAGACGGAAGTGCATCCTACAAAAGAAAAGACGAGAGAAGTTGTGCATTACCCTAAACGGTCATCCACTTCCGCTCGTGTCCTTTCTTGCAGCTTCCTGCTCGGCACACTTTCCTCAGCCCCTCCCCATCATTTACTACTAATGGTCTCCTCCGGATCTGCTGCGCCCCCGGTTGCGAAAGAAACGGAGTCGCTACAACAAAATCAAAAGGACAATGCTTATTATTCTTCAGCTACTATTAACTTTTTACTATTATTAACTATTTTTTTTTTTTTTTATAAAAATGGAAAAAGAATTAAGAGAAAAACATTTACATATTATAAATGAATATATATTAGTTTTAGGTTTTACTATCTTTATAAAGTTGATGAGCCTCAACTTTTATATGAGCCGTTTATTTTGAAAGGGGCCTAACTCCGTTTTTCAATTTTTTGCCAGCTACCATGGTTACATGTACAACTTCACATTATATATCAGTGAAGCATTTCAGGTTGCTGATATTCCGAGCAAATACGATAAGTTTTTGACACATAAGTTTTCAGAATTAGTTTAATAACTGAACCGTGCAGTTTGAAAGTGGCCTAACTCCATTTATTTTATACTTACATGAAGATATTTACTATTGTCTGAAAGCAGTGGTGAAGGGTCGGAAAGGTAATAATTTTATTGTAAATGAAATGAGACAAAAAGATTTTGTATCAACAAAATTATTAGAAGACGCAATTTTTAAAAGGGTAAAGAATTCTGATGGAGAATCAGTAAACTGGTTACAAATATGCGTTTTGTTAGAAATGATAAGACATCAATGAATGAGAATGAAAATTTGAAAGTCCTGAATTTATTACCACGTCGGGGTAGACCAAGAAAATTCGAAAACATTGTATTGAAACCACTCTATAAAAATATCAGTCAAATTACAACAGCAAAATTCAAGGACATGATTGATCTTTTGTGAGATATACCACCGGAACATCATGATTTCTTCAAATCCCTTTCACACGAGCAAAATTTAGATGAATAGCAAATTGTTTTGTAATAAATTTATGTTTGTAATTTTATATGTTCTTTAATTTATCATTTTTTAAATGATTAAAAAATGTTTTGAATCGCATAAATTGTGTTTCCGAAGTGTTCTAAAGATATGTAAAATAAATTTAATATTGTTTTTTTCAATTTGAAGCATCTTAAATTATGTTGAATCGACTTGGGTACCTTCAAATTTTTTAATGAATTTGGTTGTTAATTTTGAAAGTGGCCTAACTCCATTCTTGATAAGAAAACGCACATTATTCACTTAATAATTGTTACAATTTTAATAGCAACCATAAATTTAATACCCTTAGATACACTTAAACAGTATGACTCATTAGTATCCTATATGTATATTTTTAAATTCATTGAAACGCAAACCCTTAAATATCCCCATTTGAAGATAAATGGAGGTAGGCCACTTTCAAAATAAACGGCTCATATATTTAGTTGATCTTATATATATGTGTGGAAGAAATTGGACCGGGTGCAGATCAGAAAATTTTATTTTCATATAGGATTGAACTATTTATTTGAAAACGAGCCACCTTACAGGTCTTCTTCAGGTCTAGATTTACAAGATATGAATAAATTTAATTGACACAGTGTAAAGAATAAAATAATAAAATGAAATATAGATATATTGGAGAAAAATACATTGCAAAAATATACCAAATTGGAGATGATTTAAATCTTACTAATCCAACTAATATTATAAATGTGAAAGTTTGTATGTTTCTCTCTTTCACGCAAAAACTACGAACGGATTTGGATGAAACTTTGTAGCAATATAGATTATACATCAGAATAACACAAAGGCTACAGCAAGGGCGGATTTATGGGGGGGGCACGCCTCCCCCCCTTCCCTTACCCTCCCGACAGTTTTTTAGGTACTGTTGAAGATCCTTTATAGTACATAATCAAAGGCAAATCACATGATAAAAGTTGTTAAAATAACAGAAAGAACATGAGAGAAACTATTGTTTTTATATCCTACTGATCTTACTTAATATTATAAATGTGAAAGTTTGTATGTTTGTCTCTCTTTCACGCAAAGAGAGAATTTTTTTAAGAAAGAAATTAGGATAGTTCCACTCCAAGGGTTTCCCCTTTAATATAATAGGGGTTCAAAGGTTAGTTAAATAATTAAATTATTTATTTAAAATTCATTTAACTTCATTTTCACGAAACTTTATGTGGCAGACCAAATTCCACGCGAGCGAAGCCGCCTGCATAAGCTAGTTGTAGAATAAAATAAAGATATTGTTTGAATTATTGTTGTTTGTTCATTCAACGTCACTTTATGCTGTTATGGCTAATAGGACGATGCTACGGTGGGAGCTCTAAATATTGCCTATCCAGGTTTAATTAGGATAGGGATTTTTAACGAGTACCTGGCTCGAGACTCCCGTTTAACGTCCCTTCCGAAGGACGGCAATTATAGGTTACAGGTTACATAGTTAGTACATTAATGGAACTGCACTATTTCTAAACCAACGGTTGAGCAGGGAGGCGATTTGTCACAGATCACGTACAACTGCAAGGTTTTTGCCCATTTTTGCACACTCCAGACTTTCTTCAGATCCTACAGACTCCTAGAACATTACACCACGTAATGTTCGATTTTTTTACTGTACACTCATGCATTTTAACCTGTATATTTACCTTGCTGTGCAATATTTGTCAATTTTTTTTTCATTTACCTGGATTCACCATAATTTTGATTATTTCTATGTTTTAATATATTTGTGCCATTCCTTGATTGTGTGCCCTGAATAGCCCTGAAGAAGACCTGCAAGGTGGGTCGAAACGTTGGCTACTTAATAAAGTTTTCTCCTATCTATGAAGAATTCTTTGACCTCTACCCGAACCAATTTCTTCCACATATAGTATCAAGGTCAACAATAATCATTCAGCATTACACCACATTTAAAAACTCTACTTGACGAGCTGCTCCTCTTCCGCTCTGAACAAATACTAATAATAAATAAATAAAATTATAATTCATAAAACAATTTTTTGTTTGTACAGGCGCCCCCAAACCTGGACCAAGAAGGTGCCAGGACCCTTAGAAGGGCGTAGTCATCCCGGAGGATCCTGGCATGGGAAAAGAAGCTGGACAAAGAGCGTCAGGAGGATAGCGTGTAATATAGCAATTTGATGGTGACGAGGACGGAGCCGATATTATTCATGAATGACGGGCCGAGGTACAAAGGGCTAATGAGGCCCTGCCACAAAAACCGAACCCTCGGACCCTCCTACAGTCCTGCCCTGTGATCTTGGCTCTGCCTCTCTTATCTATTATCACCTATTATTGTTAATACTGTAGGTACCTAAAGGCAATGCTACGTGACCACGGTATCTATGCTGGTGGTACTTGCATTTGGGCTAGTGAAGGAATGTTGTAGTGACCGTTTTATAGTTCTATCATGTCTAGAATTGATATATTTCAGGAACAAGTGCTGTATATACCGGCCGCTACGGGCTTTTTATAAATATTAAAATTAATAACAAACTATTAACGGTTTGTGATATGGATACAATACTGGAAGAACTATGTAACACTATTATGGAAATATTATTCAATTATTCGAACACTTACTTGTTTATGAATAGTGACTTATCTTAGAATCTTCTGATAATAAAAGTATCCAAGCTATACTCAATACCGACAGTATAGATAAGTTACATAAAGTGTATTATTACATAATTGGAGTTAAAAAAGTGCTAAATTGTTTATCATAGACCATTACCTATTAAGTGTTTGTTTTTAGTTATTTTTAAAGTGATATTTTGTTTAGTTATTTTTATTGTTTCTATCATAGCACCAATAATTGTTTATCCCTTAATCTGTTATTTATGTTTTGAAAACCGGAATGTGTTAGTAAATTTTATTTTATTTTTATTTTTATATTGAAATGATATATACATAAAGTCAATAGACAATAGAACGAAGATACCAGAGAAAGAAAGTGAGCAGATGTTTTGACGAGGGAAATGTGGTGAACTTGTCGCGAATATACATCACCAAAATCACAACTAATCAAGAATATAAAATTTAAAATAAAAAATGGAAAATACCTACACCACTACAGCCCTTGAAAGGCCTTGTATTCAGTCTTGGTAGAGACTGTACTGCTTCGATAACAACGGTTTTGCAGGTAAGTGATTTGTACGAAATCACGCTGCCAGGTTTTTTACCCCATTTAAAGATACCCACTTTATAAAGGCTACGTGAGTTCCAGGAGAATCTGTAGATACAACAAGGAGCTCCAGATAGCTCTAGCTCCAGATAGATGTACTAAAGCTAAGGGAAGATGTCATAACAACTGGAAAATGTTGCAAGGTGTTGTTCTTAATTTATGTATATATTTAATTTATTTATTCTCTATCTATACAGCTATATATAACTATTATTATTATTATCTATCTGGTCAGAGCTGCTGAGGGCGTGGGATTAGTAATTAATCTGGCCAAAACTAAATACATGCTCGCAGGAGGACCGATGGAGCTGACTGATTTTATTAAGATAGTTGTCCTTGATATTGAAAGAGTAAACACCTTTAGCTACTTGGGCACCACAATAACGAGCGACAATATTGCCTCAATAGAGGTAAAAAAGAGAGTGGCTCAGGCAAACAAATGCTTCTTTGGGATAAATCGACATTTAAAAATCAAGCTCTTGTCCTGGAATACAAAGATAATTCTATTTAAAACGCTCATACGTCCTTCTATATGGGTCAGAAACCTGGTTCATAAATAAATCAGATGAAAAATTGCTTCAGGCATTTGAAAGGAGGATTTTACGGCGAATTTATGGACCTATTAGGGGGGAGCATCGAAAAGAAGTGCCAATGCGGAGCTGGCAAGTCTATTCCAGACCCCGGACGTGGTCAAAGTAATTGGGCATGGTAGGTCGCGCTGGGCTGGCCATGTGGCCTTTGCAAGTGTTGAAGGGCCCAGAAGAGTAACAGAAGAAAGGATTCAGAGCAGAAGAAGAGTAGTGCGACCCAAGCCAGTCAGTGAGGACTCCAGAAGCCTACTCAACATCCGGAACTGGAAGGCCGCTGCACTGGACAGGGAGGACTAGCGGAAACGTATTGAGGAGGCCAAGGCTCATTGATGGGCTCTAGAGTCATACAAGAAGAAGAATAGACTTAGAATAAACTTAGTACTCACCTATATCGTTCCAATTTTAGTATATGTACCACTGACTAACAAACTTAGAAATATAAAAAAAAGAAGCAGTGGACAAGTGCAATAAGAGGGAATAGAAGAGAAGAAGTGGTTGCGACAAGATTGAGGATCGGTCATTGCAACCTGGCTCAGGCATATTTAATTACCAAAGAGCCCCAACCACATTGCGAATCATGTCAATCAACAATGACTACAAAACATATAATAGAAGATTGTACATTACTACAAAAAACCTTTGAAAAAAATAAAATACCCCGGTCTATAGAGCTTGCACTAGAAGATTAAAAAAATACAATAGATGTAAGTTTGAATACTGACGCCAAACTTAGTCATATGATAGACGTGAGATAACCTGCAGAGACAGATGTGAGCGAAGGTTATAATAGACATTATAGACTGCTATTGTAGAAATTAAGTATTGAGTGTAATTACTGAATATTGACTATTGTGTTGATTTGTAATTAATTTACAACTCAATCTTACCAAAAGAATTGGAAAAAAATAAAAAAGAGAACTTAGAAGAAAATAGATCAATAGCTTTTGAGAACTCGAAAAAAATACATGAACAAAATAAGAAGTATTATGACAGAAATGTAAAGGAAATCATATATAAAGAAGGTGATTTGGTTTATATTCAATATAGTAATGGTCTAAACAGAGGTAAATTGGAAGTGATTAGATCAGGCCCTCACAGAATAAAAGAAAAATTATCTAACGTGATATACATCATCGACAGTGGATTCAAAAAGAAAGAATCAAATTTATTTCACGCCAGCAAATTGGTTCCTTATCGGGATGATGACGGTAGTCCTCTTCCAAAAAAGGGCGGATGTAAGTTTGAATACTGACGCCAAACTTAGTCATATGATAGACGTGAGATAACCTGCAGAGACAGATGTGAGCGAAGGTTATAATAGACATTATAGACTGCTATTGTAGAAATTAAGTATTGAGTGTAATTACTGAATATTGACGTGTTGATTCAGGTATGTTATTAAAGATACCTGGAGTTATTTAGTTAGTTATAAATTTGTAAATATGTTCTTTTTAATTACAGTTCTGAACTGCATCCACAAGAGTTTTATTCTATCACCTCATTGGTTAAGTCGTTGAATTCACGACTAACATAGATAAAATAATAAACCTTTTCAAAGAAATAGATCTCTAACATAAAATATAAGACCCAATTAAAGTATAAATTAGGAAATAGATAAAAGAAAAAGTTGTGCGCAAACCAAAGAAAATTAAAAAAGTAAAATATATTAAAATACCGTAATATACATAAAAGTGCAAAGGGCGTAATAACCTAGATGTTGATCACCCAAAAAAATCTAATCTAATCTCACCTATATCAGAAAACCAGGACGGTAAGAAGGAAATCATACCGACTACATCACCTCCTCACATCACCGGCGCTCTCACTCCGATTAAAATAACACATCTACAAAAGTATCTTAAGACCTGCTCTCCTTTTTGGAGCACCTCTGTTCACACATCTAACTGCAGGTACTCAACGCCTCTTACAGAACTTCCAAGACACAATGTTAAGAAAAATGGTACGGACTACTACCTGGAAGAAGAAGAAACCTAAAGAACTGCATACTCTTCTAGAACTTCCAACTGTACCGGACTTCGTCAGGCTAAGACACATAAAGTTCGTTAAACTACCTAACGAATCCTATATTCCAAACACTGAAACCTGCTCCACCACCAATCAGATGGCAACAGGCAGTAAAAGAACAATAAAAAAAAATAATAAAAAAAAACCTTTATCCTCCATCCAATATCCTTAGTATAAGTTAGTTATAAGTATTAGTACATAAGCAAACACCACATAAATGAAGTGTGTCCCAACACTTTAATAAAATCAGCACATAAAAAAAACAATGAAATCGTAACAATAAGAAAATCCCTTAAAATGAAGCTCGCTTAAGCAAATGGGAAACAACGAACAAATATGTAAATATGTAAGCAATACAATAAATAAACATTAGGGGTTAGGAAAAAAAAAAAAGTAATATTTGTACTACTGGGGACTGTTCTTCTTTATGACTCTCATTTTGTTTTACTCTACTGAAAGGCAATTTGCTGATTTTTATTTGACAAGTGTAGATGCAAATCCAAAGTGAAAAAAAATTACGTTTCAATCACTAAAATTGAGCCAAAAACTCAAAAAGAAACACTATTATTTATTATAATGCAATTGGGAAAAACCACAATGCAAAGCCTTTCAAAAATACACCCACACACCAGTCGACGTTTCGCCTATTCAGGCATTATCAAGACATCTTGGTGGTGGGGTGCTGTCTTATGTTTGGAGCCTGTTTGGGCTGTTGATCGTTGGGATGTATTCCACCTTTTTCTTCGAGATGTTATTCACATAACCCCTTTTTTGTTTTTGGTGTCTTGATAATGCCTGAATAGGCGAAAAGTCGACTGGTAAGTGGGTGTATTTTTGAAACATAAGGCTTTGCATTGTGGTTTTTCCCAATTGCATTATAATGGAGAATATATGTAGAAATAATGGAGAGGTTTCATAAATAATAAACAAATGAACATGTACCACTACAACTCATGAAAAGTCTTGTGTTCAATATATGTTAGAGACTCATGATTCCAGCACAATTTTTGCTAGATCACGCTCAACCGACAGGTTTCCCCGAATTAAGGATACCGAATTTATAGAGGCTGGGATGGCCATACAAGGATCTGTAGATCGCACAGGGTTCATTCATAGCTGGTCAAATAATATGAACCTTCAAGAAAGCAATTCATCACCCAACACACTAAGCTATCTTGCTCTCTAGTTTTAAATCAAATGATTCTAAAGTTCAATATACTAATTTCTTGGCCTTTTTCCAAGTAATGAGTCGCAAGAAGAAGATAAAAAAAAAATTATGTGGTCGTTATGATCATCATATTTTTTCAAATGTAAAGAGGGTCGAAATATCGCTTGATTCATTAGGTATACTGGCAATATTCTATGCTTGAAAATATTTTATATTTCTTCACCAACAACAATTTTTGGAAAATAGTGAAATTTATTTCCAAAGGAACAGAGGATCATCTTGATATTTCTATTGAAAGTCAAAACAAGCTAATTATTTAAGAACATTAATTTCTTAACTGTCAATAGGAGGCAGGGCACCTACTGTCTTAATAGTAGACCAACCCCTATTGAGCTTGTTAATTGAAATAAACAAGTTAAAACTTGTCCCATCAGTCAAAATTGTCAAAAACAAAAAAGGGGATTATGTGAATCACATTTCGAAGAAAAAGGTGCAATACATACCAAAGATCAACGGGCTGTTTGGGCTAAACAGGCTCCAAACATGAGACAGCACCCCACCACCAAGACCAGGTTACGTTTCAATGTTCATTATTATTGATCTCTACATCTAAAGTTCGATACAGGCTATAGAAAATTATCGGTTCAGGAAGATTCTCCAGAACATTATTTGGGGTGAAAAACTTAAGCAGATCTAGCTAATCCTTGCACAACCATTGGTTAGGAACTATTCAGTCCCTATCATATGCCGAATACCTTCATGGGTCCTATTGCTCAGGGTTTTTTTTACTATCGAGATCTAATAACTACCCAATGGACTTTGTCGTGTTTCCCCAGACGTGACCTAGGACACTCATTACTAAAGATCCCCGGCGATGAAAGATCATAGGATAGAGCTGTAGAAACTAGTGTACTAGTTGCCGGATGGCTACATTAAAGAGATGCATACAGAGCTGCCGGGGGATCTCAAATTAGAGGCCAGGTCTCTCTTTGTTCAGGGCTGGCTCACGCTCCCCACTCACCATTTAACTTCCTTCTTCCCAGGATTTTTTATTTTCTTTTTCTTTTCTTTTCTTTTTTTCTCCTACACTTAAGCCTCGGCCCTTCTTCTATTTCCCTTTTATCTTTTTATATATTCTCATTTGTTTTATTCTCGAGTTTTGTTGATACTGATTTTAATTCCACTTTATCTCTTCTTATAACTACGTGGGATCTATTTCACAGGTAATTATAAATTATTTACATATTTTAATTACTGATTTAAAAACAGTAATTTGTACGTATATTAATATAAAAAATCGCAATTACTAGCAGCCTAATGCTTAAGGTACTGACCCGTAGTAGAACGAAACTAGACTTGAAGAAAATAAATTATATATTCTGTTACTGACATTCCAACCCATCCTAACACCTTCATCTCCACGTATGCTGATGACACATGTGTGTTATCAGTTAATAACGACCCATATATTGCATCCCAATCCCTTCAATTACACCTATCAAGCCTCGAAGAATGGTGTCGGAATTGGATAATTAAAATCAATCCCAGCAAGTCCCATCAAATTACCTTTACCCTTCGTCGAAAACCCATGACTTCCTGTCCTACTGTATTCTTTAATAGTACTCCACTTATCCCTGTTGAACAGATTCGCTACCTGGGACTCTACTTAGACAAGCGTCTTACTTGGAACCCTCACACAAGATTGAAAAGACAAGAAACAGCTAGACGTTTCCGACTACTTCAACACATACTGGATAAGCGCTCAAAGCTTCAGATCAATTACAAAAGACTTATTTATGTGACTGTTATAAGGCCTATATGGACTTATGGAATTGAACTATGGGGCTCCACCAAACCATCGAATTCCTCTCATATCCAATCCTTGCAATCCAAAATACTTCGCAAAATCCTAAACGCTCCTTATTTTGTCACAAATAAAACCATCCATAATGACCTTAACGTTCCATATGTTACCGATTTAGCCCATTCCAGATACCTATCATTCCACAATAAACTTCAAACCCATCCAAACCCACTAGTTTCCATCCTTGCATCCAATTCCATCCCGGACAATCCTCCTAGGCGTCTGAAGAGAAGATGGCCTCGGGACCTTCTATTATAGAACTTTATTAGAGTGCTGCCAGTGGGTAGTATCTCTACATGTCCTATCATGTATTATTTACTCTCATAGCAATTGTACTAGATGTATGTATTACAGTTGTACAACTCAATAAAATAATAAAAAAAAAAAATATTCTGTTAAAAAATCGAGATCGACCCTACTGGATATAGGAACCGATAAGTCCAAATTACCTCCTTGCATAACCGTTGGCTTAGAAACAGTAGAGTCTCTGCCATTCACTGAACGCAATGTACATTCTCTACCATGTACTGAATCCAAATCCTTTCACTGGTTGTTGTGATGCAGTTTAATCACATTTTGATTGTGAACTTGCCAACAAAGTATCATGCAGATGAAAGGTTTTTACACGCTTATTCTTTCTTCTCCTCCATTAATCCTTCATTCTCACTTATTGTTACATGTTTTCTTTTCCGTTCATCCTCTATGTCCCTTCTTCGTTATCTCTTTCACAAGAATCCTCATGTTTTGGAGTCTACTCCTAAATCTCTGCCTGTCAAGGAAGTCATCATCGGTAATTCCAATTCTCTTAAGTCCTTCTTTCATCTGCTTAGCATAATCATTTGGTAATTATTCCGTAGGTTGTCGGCTCAAGTTGAGTCACAAGCATTAACTTTTCATCCGTTTCCCTTTTAATATTTTCCTTCAGTACAAGTTTAGTGTGGTAAAGAGAATATAATTATGGGAAATGTTTATACTTCGTTAATCATTTCTTCTAGAAATTAAACGTTTGAACAAATATATATCATATATACTTCAAAATGTTAGTTGAAACTTTTATTTCTTGATGAAATGATCACCGAAACCTACTCATTACCTATAATTACATTCTATTTTAAATACCGTAGGATAAATTGTATTTTTGGAAAATATTAAAAAGGAAGCGAACGTAAAAATTGAAACTTGTTGTGACTCAACTCGAAGCGACAACCTGCGGAACAGTTACATTTGGCTATATAGCATAGATAATTAATTATATACGAAAACCTTTTACTTATTCATAGGATTTAAAAAAAAAAGAATAGATTTACTTATGCATTAACTTGCAGTTTTATTATTACTAACTGGAAAATTAACACCCTTCTCAAGCCTATTACAAAGTACTTTGGGATCCATCCAGACAATTTCCCTGTAGTAACCTAGTTTTCTTTTCCTCATAGTTTCTTTATTCGATCTCAAAAATCAGTTTATTTCTCTTTATTCATCAGTTTATTTTTTTTTTATTCTTCTTTTTTACCCGGCCTGGACGATAAGGTGTAGTAGTATCCTAAGTCAAATCACCTACTTGCAAAACCTATAACATAGGAACAGTACTGTCCCTGCTGTGCACTGAACTCAATACCCTCATGGGTTGATAAGAGAAGAAAGTCAGCTAAATTTCTTGATTTTATATCTGCGATAGATAGTAAGGGTGACACCTGTGGTGTATTGGTTAGGTGGTCTAAGAATTTTTCATAGTAAGGAAAAAAGTTGAAATCCAATCAGAGGGGACATAAAATGGTGCTCTCACTACTATGGCTGTCAGGTACTAGTTGATGATCACTATTCTAATTATTCCAATAAAGGCAATATGTAGGACTCCCTCTGAAGAATCCTCCGATAAGCCATAGAAGCATAACGAGACGTTAAATTAATAAAAAGTGGTGAGGTTTCATTCAATGTAAATTTACTTTTTTTAAATTTATTTGCCGACGCTTCAGCCCAAAATTGTGAACCATCATCAAGGCCAGTTGCTTCGGAAGAACTGAGGCTCCTATTCGATGGTATATCTAAAGCTCGAAGGTTTCCAGTTTCTTCTTTCCTCATCGCCCAGGCCTTTATTCCATAACAGAACACTTGAAGTACGTAACTCATTTTCGTTCCAGAATTTCTTAATTAACTTGTTCATATTCCGTAACCTTAATTAATAATACATTCTGTTGAATATTTCTGGTATTGCGAAATATACTATTGTTACGGTCGCCGGCAGAAAGACGGAAGCGCGGGGATTAACGGTTTAAATCCGTCGGCGGGAGAAGTTAAAACAGGATTAGGACCATTCTAGATCGTCTCCTTTTGTCGGAAAAGGATTAAGAAGATTCCAGAATTTTCTGACCCCTTCGTGTTCTAGAATGTTCGGCCTTGCCTACTTAAATACTCCCCTCACCTCGAGCCAGTCAGTCTTAGTCTGAGAGTAGACCAGAGAAGACCTGTGATAAGTGAGTGTCAGTGTGATAAACTAGTCAGTGTTGAACCGGCCAGTGTAATAAGTGTGTCAGTGAACTGTGACAGTCTCGCGAGTGCAATAAACTGTTTCTGTTTGTTACTGTGTGTCAGTTTCTCCTACTTGGAGAATCTTACGGTCGGTGGACTAGTGAACTGTAAGTGTTAACTATTAGTTATAAATTGTTGTGTAATTTTATAATATTCATAGAAACTATTGTAACTACTTAAGATATCTAGAATTAGTAATATCTTATATTATTGTAATAATTAAATAGGAGTTAGGCCTAGATTATAATCTTTAAAATATTGTCATTATAAATTTATATTAGTTTAATAAATTAATTGTTAATAGTTTAACCCAGTAACCCGTAACACTATGTAGGGTCTACGGTTCAGAACATGATACATAAACAGTCTGTACTATTTCTAAGACGGCTGTGCCCTTTAGTCTATATTTCATGTATTGTATTATTATTCTAAAGGGACTTATACAAAAAAAATTAAAGAATTTGTCATTATTAAAAAAAAAAAAAAATAGCAGATACGCCACTTTTGCCTCGGAGCTATGATATGACACGGAATGCCTTGTGAAGAAGCCTCCCATTGTTAGCTCTACAGTGATGGTTCTGTCACAGGACCCTTGTCCAACTTCTTTTCAGTTTCTTTTTCCTTTATCTAGTATGGTCCTTAAAAAATATATATTGTCATTGTCATGAAAAAATATCATATGTGCTAAAGCATATCTTCTCGCTACACTAAAAAAACATCAGTTGATAAATTCCACACGCCATTTTTTAAAAAAATTTTCTTGTGTAAGTATGTCTTAGGTCGTTCAAAAGACATGATCAAAAAAAAAATTAGGTAATTACAAATTTATCGATATTTTAAATCAAATTAATTGTCAATAATATATAAGGCTATTATAGAAAATATTGAGTGAAATAATTGTTTTAAGGACAGATTTCCTTGAATATAACTTTAATTACAGATTAGAAAATTTGTTGAAATATGTATGAAATAATAATAAAATAATAAATAATAAATAAATAAATAATAAATAATTAATAATATTTACAATTTATTTGTATTCATTCTTCTTTTGATGGTGATTATTTTTAAATATTTTTATTTTGAAGAGAAAAGATTTGTCCAGTCCGGGATTTGAACCCGGGTCGTCTGCATCTCTAGAGCACTACACTACAGGACAAATCATTTCTCATCAAAATAAAAATATTTAAGAATACTATTTAAATGGGGCTCAAGTGCCAAAAGCGGGTATGAATAATTTAATCTTTACAATAATTATTTTACTTCAAATTTATTAATTAAAATTTACAATAGTAATAAATAATACAGGAAGTAAATATTATTAATGATATATAATGGTAAATAGAGCAACTATCCACTGGCAGTATTCAAATAAAACATAAATCAATGTTAGGTCACGAGGCCATCTTCTTTCTCAGACACCTCGGAGGATTATCGGCAGTTGAGAAGTCAAATTGGTTCGAATCGGGTTCGGGCCAAATCAGCAACAAATAGGACTTATTGCCCATAATTACATTCTCTTTATGTACTTTAGGAAAATAATAACATATGTATTCAACAAACATATATCACCTTTACTTCGAAATGTTAGTTGAAACTTGAATTTCTAGATGATTACCGAAATCTAATCATTACCCATAATTACATTCTATTTTACATACTAAAGCGTACGATAAATTGTATTTTTGGAATATATCAAAAAAGAAACCAACGAAAAGTTGAAACTTGATGTAGCTCGACTCATAGCGACAATCTGCGGAACAAATACCTTTGGCTATATGACATAGATAATTAATTATATACAGAAACCTTTTAATTATTGATAGGATTTAAAACAAAAAGAACATAGCAGATTTCCTTATGCATTAACTATAAAGTTTTATTAATACTAACTGGAAAATTAACACCCTTCTCAAACCTATTACAAAGTACATAAACACTCATTTCCTTGTTCATGTTTACGACATAATTTACATGATTTTTTATTACTCGCTGTTGATGAAACTATTGTTGAGTTACCAAACAATTAAAAAGTTACGTAACATCTCCGTAGTTACAAGGCAGTGAAAGGGCCTAGGGAATATTAAACAGATATGTTTAAAGTCGGTTGGGGTTTGGACATATTGATCATGAGCTATATATCGGTTAGCCTGCGGTTTCTAGCCTCCCAATTACGTCTCGGGTTCGCAAATCATTTCGTAATCGTGCCCTCGCCCGTGTTACATAGTAAGAAAGTCAGGGAACGAAAATAAATAAGCTAACAGATTTTAACGGAAACATCGCAAGTAATGTTTAAGAACAATTTTTTTCATGGGAAAAGTTGGCTATTTTTTTTTATTTGTTCCAAAGGGAAATACTGAATTGCTGTATTGTTCAATGGGTACGAATCCGGCTTTCAAAAATAATTTATTTAATCTTCTTATAGTCATGGTTGAACACACCCTGAACAGGCCTTCCTGGGCCACATATGGACGAAATTTTAAAGTTTAAAAAAAAATGTGCTTCAATAGTAGCTAAAAATATATAAGTATATATATGAGGAAGAAAATAGTCCGGGTGGAGGTCGATAAATTTCTCTTAGATTGGGAGAAATGTTTATTAAATAACCAACGTTTCGACGCACATTGCAGGTCTTCTTCAGGGCTTAATTAGTTACCCCTTAGTTAGTTATTAGTTAATTAGTTACTTCAAGGCTTGTATATATAAATATAATATAGTAAGGTCACCTGTGGTCTAGTGGTTAGCGTAACAAACTACTAAGCCCAAGATCGCGGGTTCGTAGCCCGGCAGGTGGCCCTAGGATTTTTTTAATGGAGTAAAAAATCCTTAGTTACGCCGTCCTTCGGAAGGGACGTTAAACAGGGGTCCTGAGCCTGTACGATGTCAGGTACTCCTTAAAAATCCCTATCCTAATTAAACCTGGATAGGCAAAATTTAGAGCTTCCACTGTAGCATCGTCCGATTAGCCATAGCAGCATAAAGTGAACACCTGGTGGAAACCTGTAACTTGGATCAAAATGTTTTCAAAAATAATTTTTTTCCTCTCTTTGAGTTTTTTCTCTGATTAACCCAAACCGTCTTACACTTTTTATTATTTTTATAATCTACAAATAATTATTCAAAACAATTATTTTCCATTTTCC
Organism: Arma custos; assembly: GCA_037127475.1. Lineage (NCBI taxonomy): Eukaryota > Metazoa > Arthropoda > Insecta > Hemiptera > Pentatomidae > Arma > Arma custos. The sequence goes on from CM073762.1 coordinate 7,287,007, forward strand.
GCGTTTGCTTTTAAGAGTATCCATTAAAATGAGTAATTACTTTTAATTTGTAATGTTAACGTTTAACTGTAATATATACTCAGTAAGAGTTTTTTTTTGGATCAGAAATGGTAGGAATTATATTCCTTTAATTACGAGCCAATCAATAATAATTCCTTCTGTCATGCGACATTCTACTGCATACTGACTCGTGAGGAAGACAAAGCTATATTTAAAACATACATACAGCCCTCCATCAACAGCCGTATCCCTCAAACGGAAGAGTTGATGAGGAAGTTGCCAAGAGCGAGGCAGCAGTGATGAGTTCGTGATGAAGCTTCAACAGGTTATGATTCTAATATTCAACGCTACTTCAACACAACAAATCTTCTGCTAAGTTACTTTTAAAAAAATATATGATTATTATGCTAGTTAAAAAAAATTAAATTAATAATAATAACGATAATGGGCAAAATGGGAGACAGAACAAAAAATCGACCAAGGAAGACTATACAAAAAATTCTTAGACAAAATCCGAGAATACAAGAGGAAATGCAAAATGAGTGAGAGAGAAAGCAGAAAAATGACAGACAAAGACTTCCTAGATAGAGAACAATATCTAAAAGAATTAACGGAAATCCAGGTTCTTGCGAAAAAAAAAACAATAACGGAAGGGTAATGCGTTGTCGAAAGAAAGCAAGCAAAGGCACGCAAAAATGATGGAAAAATACTAGGAGAAAAGAAATACAAAAATGAGAAAAAAAAAGTTATGATATTCTCGTGGCCTTAAAAGGCCGTTTCGAAAAACTAAATGAATGAAAAATGTGATTTAAAAAATCAGTTAAAAGCTTTTCAATATTGTTTGCAATATATATTGACAAATTTTGATAATAAAAGTAAATTTTTCATGGAATTTGTGGATATGAAGTTATTGAATAGGCGTGATTAGAATGTTGGAATGGTATTAGAGCGATGAATGGATGAAGGAATAGAGATCGGATAAGGAAAGATATGTCAAAAGCAGCGGTTTGATGGAGCGTTGTTTATAGAACTGAAAGCCGAGAACTGTTCTTTCGGGAATGGTTCCAGCCGAGGTTTCGAATCGGAGGAGATCGGAAATGCAGGATGGTCGGCGAAATTGGATAACTTGGTAGGGTATAACGGTAGGAGGGGAAAAGTCAATTCAAACCTGACGAAAATCGGGTTGCGGTGAACTGTATCAAAAATGTATGATTCGAAAAGAAAACCTAGTCTCTCAAACACTAGGAAACCAGTCACCGTTAGTACGGAAATTATAGGTACAGAAGCAGAAATATCTAATAGCCCCTCAGATAATAGCTATAAAAAAAGAATATATATTTTAAAACAGTTACATTTTATACATACATATATACATACACATACCCATGAATGGTATTGGGATCAATACCTGGAAGAGACTGCACAATATCTAGCCAAGGATTCTACAGGAAATAGCCGCGTGAAAGACTATTATACAAAGACTAGGTGAACCTCAGGAGAGTCTGCAGATCTCACAGGATCTATCTATGACTATCAACAGAGTAAAGAACTTATCTGTGGACACGAGACTTAGAAATATGTGCAATAGTCCCCTTACACATTGATACATCACTCAATTTTTTTACGCCCTGATAAAATAAACAAATGAAATAATTTCCTTGAATTACTCAAGAATGTAACATGATAATCCAGGAAAAAGGAACCGTTACAATATGCTGATGGCTTAAGGAAAACGGTTCCTACGTTACAGCATTGTCTGTAAAGAGCCTTCAGTTACCCAACCTTCCTTTTGGAAGCTCTTAAGGAAGCGTCGAAAAGAAGATGTTTGTATGCACAAGACATAAGCCATTTATATAAGTCGCATTATTACGGGAGCTGGAGAACTGGAGAGCTTTCCAATTTACTGGATAATATTTATTCTCGACGGAAGCAGTCGAAGCTCATAACTTGTAATCTGGAGATCTTACGCAATACCTGGCTTTCTGATATCCTTATTCAATCATATATTTTTTTCTGCTAACAGATCGCTGAAGCTTAGTCGAGACAGGCTGGTTTACAGTCTGATTTAAGATAACATTCTAAAAAACCTTTACCACCACAACCCGTGAACGGATCAGGAGTGCAGTACGTGGTAAAGAATGTACTGTTCCATGGGCAACGGTTTTGCAGTGAGGTGATTTGTCCTAGACCACACTCAACCACCAGATTTTCCCCTTACTTTGGGCACATGGTTCATCTCCGGTTGCTAACCGACTAAATAAAAGTCTTAACAGCAGCGGGACTCGAACCAGGATTTTCGGCATGGCGACTCTGACCTCTATCATGCTTACTAAAAATAATGTAATTTTAATAAATTTAAAGTATACAAAAATTAGGATAAAAACTAGTGTTAATATAAGATCTGTCTTAGATATGAAATAATTGGAAGAACATAAATGTAAGAGTTAGAATCAAGGAGGTTTAAATTTGAACAATAACAAATAAAAAACATCTATCGATATTTCACCAAGTCATTAAAAAAAAAAAATTAAATTAGATATATCGTCCCTGCCACTTCCAACTATCGAATGTGAAAATCGGTACTTTTGAGAAGAATTTAAAAAAACAGTTTCAAGGTTCAATAAAATTGAGTGCCTATATTCAAACCAATGACATTCGTTTTACATTGTTTTTGTGACTGATAGATGCCTCTATATGAATTTTATATCAATTATCAATCCTAAAGCAACTGCTATAAGTCGAAAACGAAAATTGTTTTTTTCACATTCGATTCTTTGCGATGGTAGGGACGATATGTCGAAGAAAAAAAAATGCACAATTTAAAAAGACACCTGATACTGAATTCCAATACCACTAAGCCAAAAGGAAGATTACACCACATAGAAACAGCTGTTAATAATAATAATAAAAATATATTAACCATCTAAAATAAAACGCAATGAATAGTAAACATATAATTAATAAAGAAAGTAAAATTATTATTAAAAAGACAGGTGAGGAAGGTTTTTATCACATATATATATATAGATAGCTACACAGCCTACTTGATATAACAGCTGTTATAATTAAATACATATGGGAGGCTACAGTATTAATGTAAGGTTATAAATTGTTTAAATAATATTGTGTGTTGAATAAATTACAACTATTCTCCTGAAAGATATAAAGAAACACCACGTAATGGGATTAAATGCTGTATGTTTTGTTTTTTCAGGTGAGTGAATGTTTTGTTGGAAGTTATTATAATTATTTAAGACTTTTACATATGTACTGTAAACAAAACTTTTGTTTTTTTTTTTTCAGAGAAACACAATTCAGTTTTCCTTATCCAAGGGTTTTATATATATATATAAAATATTGTGTTAGTTGTTAGGATATGAACAACTAGAAGTCCACACATGAAGTCTTACTCTAAAAAATAACATACAAAAAGTTAACGAAGTCTGACTTGGCAATATATTGACATGTTTTTGATTATTTATTTTTTCTATCATACAAATGATAGAAAAAATATATAAGCTGCTCGAGGATCTGTTCACTTTGCAATCCTAACTTTATTCAGCTATCTCATCAGTATGTCATCAGCTACATTGTCATATCATTATTAGTTTTCGAGCATTATAATTTTGATATTAATTAATATTTTTAAAGTTAAATTTGAGTTGTTTCAGGAATATAATATACTGTTTTTAAGAAGTAATATTTATGGAATCCAAGAATGTTTTATTAACTATATGTGTAACTTCAGAAATTTATTAGGAAATCCAGAAGAAACCTAAGTTATTAGATTCATCTGGGCCCCTATGATAGTTTTATCCCTGTACATGAACTCATGCATTACATCTCCAAGTAATATTAATGATAATTGTTTACTTAAAGTATTAAAATACTCTTATAAAGACATCACAGCGGTATTTTGTTGTGTTGTGACACAGATCCCCGAGGTCTTTCTGAGGCAACCACGACCCTTCGGGATCCTTCACAAGACCTCACAGCGTGTACGTCGAGATACAATCAGTGAGCTCGGTGTTAATCCCCTTCACCCTGGCTGCTTGTGCAAGCCACTGGGTCAGAGGGCAATACTATAGAATATTTTTAAAAAAGCAGAAGAGAATGTTTATTGTATTTGTAAAAGATTTGTCCTGGCTGGGATTCGAAATCGGGTCACCTGCAAAAAATTTAGTTTTTTTTGCACTACAACAGAGATGCAGATGACCCGGGTTTGAATTCCGGCCAGGACAATTGTTTTCTCTTCAAAACAAAAATATTATATTATAATTTACATCATTTAATTTCGAAAGGCACTAAATTGACATGATTTCATTTTCCTGCTTAACTATATTTACTATAACAATAAAATAATAATATCTGAACAACAGAATGGCTTCAGAATTTACAGTTATACAATTTCAGCATCGAGTACTTAAATTAACAAAATATATGAACTTTTCTATCAATTTGCAGTTAAACAGGAGATACCCTCCATAAACATTATAAAAAAAGTAAGAACTCGCATAGCCAAACGTATCAACCCTTTTTTCAACGCGATGATCATCAATTGCTTACATATCGGGACTATTTAAACTATTGTTTAATTATTATGATTAACGAAGAATTCATGACAGCTTTATCTTCGAAAAATAAATATAATAATAATTTACATCTTAAGCAGTAAGTATTTTCTGTTATATTAGTAAAAATTTGCTATAAAACAGAACGCATGATCCGTTCAGGATCCAAAGAGGACAGTTCAAAATATCAAAATTTTTCACTTGTTTATTGAAGCAATATTTTATTTTCCCGAATCTTCAGGTTGAAAAACGGACTAAAACCATGAGAAATATGGCGAAATAGTATAGTGTTTGACAAAATTGCGATTTTCTTATTGTCAGATTTAAAAAGTCTGCTTTTGATCCTGTACGCCCCATATGATAATTTCATTAACACCTATCTAACAGTTACATGATCTTTTGCTAGGTAACGTTCAAAGAATATTACATCACTAATTTTTTTTTTTATAATAGAGAGATGATTATAAAGAACATATTCTAAATAATTAATATGATATGTGTGAGAACAATGAAGAATGTAAAAAAAGTGTTATAAAAAACAACATAGAACCACAAGAGAAGACAGAGGTGATACCTCTTTTTTAGGCAAGGTGTTTTATTACAAGTCTAAAGCGACCTCTTCCGGTGTAATGAGGTAATTTGAATCAGAATTAGTTACACAATATTGTTTTATATCAAAATAAGTTTTAAATAAATTATAGGTATATCGATTAAATTAAATATTTAATTAAAAATTAAATAGAAAAGAAACATATGAAAAAAAAGCTTCAAGTCTATCAAATAATAAAAAATTATGCATGTTATATTTTGCAGTGAAGAATATCTTCTTCTCTTTTGATGTTTTTATTTTATTTTATTTTTTTTTGAAAGAGAAGAAAACACTTTATTGAAGCATTACAATCTGCCTGTTGTGGGCAATAAGTAATGGTGCTATGTAGCTTACAATCATTCCATAAAAAATCAATGATATAAACGAAATAAATGCTTAAATAAATATATACAAGCGAAAAAATATATACAAAAATAAAATAAAAAATAAAATATATATATATATATATATATATATATATATAAAAAAAAATAATAAATAAAACATAAAAGAAATATACTGTACACATTCATACTCTGTTTATTTATTTTTAGTCCAAAATATTTTCCCAGCTTTTTATAGTTTTGTTTTTAAATAAATTTAAACGTTGATAATAGAGTCATGAAAAGGTGTTTATTTATAATATTTATAAAAAATTATGATATAGAGTTTTTGGTTTTAATTCAGTTTATCATTAAAATTACAAAATATGTAGGAATACAAAACAATACAAGTCTTTTCCAAATGACTATTTCTATCAATATTAATATAAATTGTAAGTTAAATCAATGAAAAAATTATATTAGTATCTTAGGGCATATGGTAAGAGCTTGTAAACAATTGAATTAAATAAAGACTAAATAAATAAAAGTTATCTATAAAAGTATGATAATTTTACTGTTTAAGTATGATAATTGCAATGAAGAATATCTTCTTCTCTTTTGATGTTTTTTTAGTCCAAAAATATTTTCCCAGTTATTATAGCTTCGTTTTTAATAAATTTAAACGTTGATTATAGAGTCATGAAAAGTTGTTTATTTATAATAGTTATAAATATTTATAAAAAATTATGATATAGAGTTTTTGGTTTTAATTCTGTTTATCATTAAAATTAGAAAATATTTAGCAATTTAATATAAAGTGTAAGTTAAATCAATGAAAAAATTATATTAGTATCTTAGGGCATATGGTAAGAGCTTGTAAACAATTGAATTAGAGGGAAATAAATAAATAAATGTTATCTAGAAAAATATGATAATTTTACTTCCAAATTTTATTATTTTTATTTTATTTATTAATCCATCTCCACATTAGAAATTAACATAAGTACATATTATATAATACAGTAAATAAGCTTATAAGTAAACAATACATAAAAATAAATTAAGGAAATGGGTATAGGTACCCTTTAAGGTCATAACCTGTGATAGGGTTACCCTCACAATTCTATTAATTAAGATGAAGTCTTGGCCTGAGAGCATATAAAAAAGAAAAGTTACGCTGTAAAGAAGTAAAGTAGACTATGAATTGAGAAGTGCTGTGCAGTGAATGATCTATATCTTTTCTGAAGAAATATATTCTTTCAGAGTAGTGCAAAAGATTTTTGTGGTTGAAGCATTTTTTATTCTGTTGGGAAGGTTATTAAAATTTCGTGGCGCCATGTAAACAAAAGACGACTTAAAAAAAGTATAACTAGGTGTAGGCACACTGTAAAGATTTCTACGCCTGGTTCCATATACAGCCGGATGGAGATCAATATTACCACTTCTGATAAAAAATACTCTTAAGGTTTTGTAGAAAAACAAATAATTAACGGGCAATACCCGCAGTGAAATGAAAAGAGGTCGAGAAGGTTCCCTACTGGCTTTCCTCAATATTGATCTGACAACTTTTTTTTGAAGAATCAGTAACGGCTAAATTATACTGGCATAGGCACCACCCCAACAAACAATCCCATATTCTAAAACAGAATGTATTAGAGCACAGTAAAATTTCAACAAACAGGAGTGGTCACACTTATTGCGAATAAAATAAAGTTTTCGTAGCCCTAATTTTACTTTGTAAATCGGTAACTTTAATATCAATAACAATACAAATACATAACGAGACGTTTAGAGACACGTTAAACTTGGAATCCTCAAACTAGAAACAACATACCGTTTCAGGCTACTTCAACATTAACTTGACAAACGCTCTAAGCTCCCAATTAATTACAAAAGACTCATATACATGACAATCATTAGACCCATCTGGTCTTACGGAACAGAGTTTTGGGGCTTTACTAATCCATAGATTTCCTCTCTCATCCAATCCTTGATACCCAAAATCCTTCATAAAATCCTCAATGCTCCTGACTTTGTTACGAATAAAGTAATCCATAATGACCTTAATGTCAAATTTGTTGCTGACCTTTCCCGATCCCGATATTAATCCTTTTATGACAAACTGTACCCCAACTCAAACCCAATAGTTTCAAAACTAGCAACTTTGATTACCAATAACCCTGAAAATAATTCGAGATGTCTAAAAAGAAGTCTTCGTAACCTTTAGAGTTAAATCTGTTATTGGAGTGGATGAGTAGTTTTTGTTCATATCTTTACTTAGTTATCATTATATAGCATTCATAAAACAAGTATTTTCTAGAATTTGGACTACCGCATAAAGTTTCTTGACAGTGTTTTTTAACAATAATTTAAAATAATAAATAATTTAATTATTTAAATAATTTAATGTTTTTCACTATAGGTCACTCGTACAAAATTTCTGATATCTAACTTCAAAACTGACGGATTCCATACAACCTTTGAACCCTTATTATAATAAGGGTGGAATTATCCAAACTTCATTCTTAAATCACACAAAGGACCTATCTGCAAATTTCAAGATGCTAAATTCCTGATTTGCCTTTAATTATGTACTATAATGGATTCTCCACAGTTCCTATAAAACTGTCGGGGGGAGGAGGGGGGCACCTGCCCCCGTGTGTCCCCCCTAAATCCGTGCTTGCTGTAGCCCATGTGTTATTCTGATGTATAACCTATAATACTGTAAAGTTTCATCCAAATCCGTTCAGTAGTTTTTGCGTGAAAGAGAGACAAAAATATAAACTTTCACATTTATAATATTAGTAAGATGCTGTTGTATATTCCGATAATTATGTTTTTGTTATTTAATTATTGTAATACTATTCTGTTCTGACTAAAAATTTTGTTTATTTATTTATTAAACGAGTGTTGACTATTTAATTATTGTAAAATATTTACATATTGTAGATATTATATAACTGTAAATAAAAATAACTGTAATTAAGTGACGATATGCTAATTACTAATTACTAAAAATTAACACTAAGTGGGCCAGACTCAATGGCTACAATAAAGCCAATAAAGAATTTATTATAATATCATTATTTTATTGTAATACATTAAAAATTCTGCCACTTTGGGCGCTTTCCCTCCTTTAAAATGGTTTTGTTTATTTATTTCTTGTCAGTAAATTTACTACTTACCTATTATTAAAGTTTTCCACAAGGTAACCTATCCTTGAAGCAATTATTTCACACGATATATTCGTTCACTGCCCTATGTATCATTACGAACCACTAGTTTTCCTTTCTAGATTAGTCGGAAACCTGTAATCATTGCTTACTACTATTTTTTTATCTGCTATATACTCTCATACTCCGTATATCGAGAAAAAGAAAAATTCATTCGACCTCGTTATGCTCGCAAGGCGTAGACATGAGCCTTACAAATTATTACAAGGAAGTGACTGTAAAGTGAAGGTTGAAGATATTTACAATCGAATGCGGGTTGCTTGTAGAGCCAATGGACCGTGTCCACTAAACTATACCATAACTGATAGCAACCATGGTAACTGATCGTTATAGCAGATTTGAATGAAAGGCAAGGTTCATAATTCAGGCAATTATATCTGCAGCTCCGGTGATGTGGTTAAGACGAATTACGTCCAAAGGGAGTTAACTATATTGAAAGAGGCGATTTTAGGTTATTCTCGTAGTTTTTGGCTTAAAATATTTTAGATATATATATATATATATATATATATATATATATATATATATATATATATATTAACACTTTATTGAAATATGACAATCTGCCACTTTTGGGCAATAAGTAATAGTGCTGTGTAGCTTACAGTCATTCCATAACAAAACAATAATATAAACAAAATAAAATAAATAAATATATACATGTGGTAACAGAAAGAAATTAATGCGGAAATGATAATAAAATAAAGTAAAAAAAAAAAATAATAATAATAATAAAATAAATAATAATAATAATACTAATAATAAAAATAAAATAAAATGTACACATTCATACTCTATTTACAATTTGCCTGGAGTCCCCGAACTGAGCTTCTTCCCCAGGAATGAGGGCAAAGCAGGAGTCCGGGAAGCCCCAGCCCCCTTTCCCAGCCGCGTCACTGGCATTAAACGCCAATGGAAGCTGGTTAAGGATTAAAATAGAGTTATAATATAAGCAATAACTTCATTCTAAGCCAATTCTTAATTTATGCATTGTGAGAATAAATTCCTCTTCACTAATGATCTAGGACTCACCTGGGTTCATCCAGCCAATATAAAGTCAGTACCCTATAATGGGTAAAATCTAGCGGTTGAGCGTGGTCTTCCCTGCCTGTTGTCCAAGAAACAGTGCAGTCTCTACCATGTACTGAATACCAGAACCTTCACGGGTTATAGTAAAGCTTTTTATCTTGTTTTGTTTATTGGCTGAAAATCAAGAACTTGAAAAACTTTTATTATATAGTGAGGGAGAAAATAGTCCGGGTGGAGGTCAATAGTTTTCTTATGCAGTGAGAACTGTTTATTTGAAAGATAACGTTTCGACCCACATTGGAGGCCTTCTTCAGGCTATTAAGAGGAACACACTTGACACTAGACTAAGCGTTTAAAACTGATCACTTTTATCATTTCCCGGATCAACTATGATGATGCTATAATAGCCCTGAAGAAGACCTGCAATGTAGGTCGAAACGTCGTCTTTCAAATAAACAGTTCATAAGGACAACAATATATAATGTTTAACATTCTTCTTCTAAGTTTAAGGAAATATCCTCTCATGTTTATTATTGCCTAGTGTTGTTGCCACTACGTCGCTTTCTCCCTAGACGCGATACCTGTCGCTGTGACAGTGCTGTCCTTTCGGTTCCACTTTCCCCAGCAGCGCCAGCAGGAGCAGGTTCTTCTTGCGCAATCCTTCTTCGTCTCTTCCTCGGCGTCCCCTTTTCCCCAGGATCGAGGTCACGGGGTAATGACATACTATGCTCCATTCATGGCCTGTAGTCCAGTCAAGAAGAGATCTGCAGAAAGAAAAAAAAGTGGATTAGAGGAATCCTTCTGATAGCATTGAGTACACTGCAGTTGTATTTTCAATATAATTACAGCTAAGATCATCAAAGAAAATTATTTTATTTGAATAAAGTGTAAAATATATTTATTATCAACGGATATTGAGAGTGGGAGGGGTTTCCTTAAAACCACCTCCGTCCAATGAAAGATAAATACATTGCTTGGACCTCTCCGAACGGCCTCAAAACATACAGTGAAGCATCTATTTGAAAGCAAAAAGTACCAAATAGAAAGAATATATTTGAATATTGAATCATGTCTACCGTGCTATGAAAATAATGAAATACAGAAGACGCTGAAGTATTTAAAAGACACGAAGTCAATTCAAGAATTTTAAGAAGAGCAGTCGTCGCTAATTGCCCAAGATGTCGATGCGGCGTTCAACAAAATCAAAAAAGACCAGTGCAGAAGCCTTTGAAAATGGTAAAAAGTGAAAAAAATAATAGCAGGATGAAACCCTTCGAAAAAGGAAGAGAATATAACAAAAAATAAAGGAAAAATAATTTACGGGCGATCTGATTTCGGGAAGTGGAAGAAGGGGAGGGGGGTTTAGGGTAAAAAACGGATCTCGATTTCCGACAAAACTACAAGTCCTATGGAAAAAAGTTAAATTGCAAAGTTGTAGGTAATAAAAAGATCTACAACTTTTGTATTTACACTTTTTTCACATAACCCCAACATTTATGTGAAAAATTCAAATAACCAGGTTTTTGGTTTTTATTTTTCTATCACAAAAAAAATTTTCACGAAATTTAGTGAAAACTTACGTTTCTATATCCCAAATACACTGTAATTGTTTTTATTTAAAATATTTATTCGTTCACCTTATTTTGACTTAAAATCAAAAAAGCATCCTAATTTTCAATCGAAAATTCTCACGTCGAAATATCTGCTTTTTTAAATAAGTCGGTAGGTTTTTTGTTTGTTGAAATCTCTACTTTCTGATGGTGGAAAAAATATATACATAACTATTGTAGATGTTCTCATAAAATGCAAAGAAACAAAAAAAACTTGAATCCGAAACTTTTAATTAAATCATTATGTACAATTTTCAGCTATTTATTTAAAATTAATTTCATCTGAATCATTAACTTGCTCTTCCACATTGGAGCATTTTTCAGAACCATGACATTTTGAGTATAAAAAGTTGTAGATTTTTTATTACCTACACCTTTGCCATTTAATTTTTTCCCAAAGGACTTGCAGTTTTGCCGGAAATCGAGATAACCATTTTTTTAACCTTAAAATCTTCCCTCTTCCACTTTCCGACCTCAGATCGCTCGTAAATTATTTTTCCTTTCATTTTTGTTATATTCTCTTCCTTTTCCAATGGGTTTCATCCTACTATTATTTTTTTTTGGCTTCAAAAATTATCGACCCTGGTCTATATAATATATTATATATATATTTTAATTTATTTAATTGTTATATGATATAATTTTTTAAATATTTTATTTGAAAAGAAAAGATATGCCCAGGGCATAGGATCAGGAAAAAGAATTGATAGGGCTAGCCGAGTAACGAAGCCAGGGTGGCCGAGATGGTTGAGGCGTCACCACGGAGAGGTGAAAAACCCGAGTTCGAGTCCCGTTCCTGGCCATATCTTTTCTTTTCTAATAAAATATTTAAAAAAATATTATATATATACTTTTATATATATATATATATATAGAAATTATATTACTGTTCGTGTAATTGTACTATAGTAACTATTTAACGTTTCAATAGAGCTACCTCGAAATTATTCTAGAAATTGAAGTTCTATATATTAGGAAACATAACATTTTATTTTGCCAACAACAATATTCGCACTTATCAATTTTTTAAATTTATTTTATAATAATTGCTATATACGCAAAAATAAGGCACTATTTTACAGTAGTAAGACCAGCTATACTATATGGTATGGAAACAGTCAGCCTTCCGAGTCTTGAGAAAGTCCTGATGATTGAGAAAAAAATTCTGAGAAGGATTCATGGACCCTTAGTAACACAAGAGAGGTATAAGGTATAGAGGGGAAGAAATATACAGAATTTTGGAAGATCTTGAAACAGTCATCAGGACCAGGAGACTGAGGTTCTACGGCCACATGGTCAGAATGAACAATAAGAGGCTGAACAAAAAAATTGTCAAAAAAAAAAATTGAAAAACAAAAGTCTTAAGCTATAAGAGTGTGGATATGTGAAACAAATAAAACAGGAGCTGGATAGGCTAAAAATCAAGGATAAGGACTGCTTGGATAGAGAGCTTTTTGGGAAAAAACTAAAAGAAGTTGGGGTTCTTGCAGGAAGGAGAGACGAGGAAGAAAATGGACTAAGGAAGAGCGAGAGGAACAGTCCAGGAAGATGAGAGAGTATTGGAGTAGAAGGAAGGCGGAGAGTGTGAAGAAGATTATTAAGTGATATTCGCCTGGTCTGGTATAAAAGAGGAGCTGGATAGGCTAAAATCAAGGATAAGGACTGCTTGGATAGAGAGCTTTTTGGAAAAAAACTAAAAGAAGTTGGGGTTCTTGCAGGAAGGAGAGACGAGGAAGAAAATGGACTAAGGAAGAGCGAGAGGAACAGCCCAGGAAGATGAGAGAGTATTGGAGTAGAAGGAAGGTGGAGAGTGTGAAGAAGATTATTAAGTGATATTCGCCTGGTCTGGTATAAAAGAGGAGCTGGATAGGCTAAAATCAAGGATAAGGACTGCTTGGATAGAGAGCTTTTTGGAAAAAAACTAAAAGAAGTTGGGGTTCTTGCAGGAAGGAGAGACGAGGAAGAAAATGGACTAAGGAAGAGCGAGAGGAACAGCCCAGGAAGATGAGAGAGTATTGGAGTAGAAGGAAGGCGGAGAGTGTGAAGAAGATTATTAAGTGATATTCGCCTGGTCTGGTATAAAAGAGGAGCTGGATAGGCTAAAATCAAGGATAAGGACTGCTTGGATAGAGAGCTTTTTGGAAAAAAACTAAAAGAAGTTGGGGTTCTTGCAGGAAGGAGAGACGAGGAAGAAAATGGACTAAGGAAGAGCGAGAGGAACAGTCCAGGAAGATGAGAGAGTATTGGAGTAGAAGGAAGGCGGAGAGTGTGAAGAAGATTATTAAGTGATATTCGCCTGGTCTGGTATAAAAGAGGAGCTGGATAGGCTAAAATCAAGGATAAGGACTGCTTGGATAGAGAGCTTTTTGGAAAAAAACTAAAAGAAGTTGGGGTTCTTGCAGGAAGGAGAGACGAGGAAGAAAATGGACTAAGGAAGAGCGAGAGGAACAGCCCAGGAAGATGAGAGAGTATTGGAGTAGAAGGAAGGCGGAGAGTGTGAAGAAGATTATTAAGTGATATTCGCCTGGTCCGTGCTGGCAGATTCGTGTAAAAAAAAAATTGCTAAATATAAGAATCACTGTTAATATTTTATTTTTAATTTTAATTCGTATTTAATATAATGGACAGCAATCTTTTGTAATCACGATCATGAAGAAAACCAGTTTGCAGTCACAACAATTATTTATTGCTTTAAAACGTTTCGACAATTACGTAATTTTCAATTATTAAATTTAATAATTGAATTATTATTTTAATAATTCAAAATTACCTAGCTGTCGAAACGTTTTAAAGCAATAAATAATTGTTGTGACTGGAAACTGGTTTTCTTCATAATCATGATTATTGTATTTTTTTATTGAGAGAAATTGTTCATAATATTATAGGTTTGAGGCTATTTACTTCAACGTCGAAGGCTCCTATGAAAAGTCATAAAACCAAGGCAATATAAACAATATAGGCTATATAAATAACACAGAGCACATAGACATAATACGCTTTGGGTAAGACGGCGCTTTTAACATTAATTGGGCAATGATTGTAAACTTTAAAACTTTATGAACTTAGAAGCCCTATGCTTTCAGGCTGCCATAAAATGACTTGCGTGTTGTTGGTTATATAAAACTATACGGGATTTTATAATTGCATCAGAACAATCTATAATATTTTTTTTACAACTGTAATAATATTACAACAAGTAAATTTGCTAATATGAACAAATGACATGAGAAAAAAAATACACTTGTGGAGAAACTATCCATCGGTAGCAACCCAAAAAAGTTTTATAGTAGAAGGTCTCGAGGCCATCTTCTTTTCAGACGTCTCGGAGGGTTATCAGGAATAGTATGGGAAGCAAGTTGAGAGACTAGCGGATTCAAGTGTGTATGGAGCTTTTCATGGAAGGATAGGGATCTAGTTTGGGCCAAATCAGCAACATATGGGATATTAAGATCATGATGGATGAGTTTTGTTTGTGGCATAATAAGGAGCATTGAGGATTTCACGAAGGATTTTGGATTGTAAGGATTGGACACGAGATGAATTGGATGGTTTAGTAGAGCCCCAAAGCTCAACTACGTATGTCCAAATAGGTCTGATGTCATGTAAATGAGTCTTTTGTAATTAATTGGGAGCTTAGAGCGTTTGTCCAGTAAATTTAAAATTATCCGAATTTTCTTTTTTAATACAGAAATCAGTTTTATTTATTGGATTAATTTTACGTACTGTTTTCAGTTCAGTGTTTATTACGTCATATAGGAAACAAATATAAAACTACACCACTAAAGAAGAATCTTGTGTTCAGTACGTGGTAGAGACTGTACTATTTCTTGGACAACGCTACTGCAGGTGTGGGATTAGTCCGAGATCGTGCTCAACCACCAGATTTTCTCCCTTTTTACGGTATTCCCCAGGTTTTCCCCATTTTTAAGAGGATGGGTGAGCCCCAGGAGGTTCCTAGGTTCTATAGTGTCCATCTCGCCCTCCTGGCAGATTAAATGAAAGCCTTGCGGCCTCTATCAAAGAGCCCCTCCGCTCCAATATAAGGGATTAGATTGTATTAATATCACACATTGTTCTTAGTTAATTATTTAGCGACAACTTCCGGATTAGTGAACTATAAGCTATTTCTTGAACTAATCTCTGTTGTTTTGTTTTACTTTGAACCCTTTAAAAAAACCTAATAAATTATCTGTAATAAATTTCATTTATTTATCTATAGTTCTTCAACACAATAACAAAATACTATGACCTATTGAGATGTGGTGCAGAACTTTAGGGTTAGCAAAACACATCCATATGCACAAGATATAAACAACACAATACAAAATTCTTAGAAAAATTGTTAATGCTCCTTGGTTTAGTTCGAATCTCACCATACACGACGACATGAACATTCCCACTGTAAAATCATATATACACGAGATTCCACTCATCAACACAAATCCACTCGTTCTTCCGTTTTCCTGCCCTCTGTTACTCGGATTTGATAGCAGAAGATTAACAATAGCCAAGAGACTCCTCAAGATCTACCGATCAATTCAAAAACTTCATATTCCTGCAAATCAAGGAGGAAAAATGAACATTCAGATTAACTTTGTTGGATGCAAAACTGTGAAAGTTGAAAATATAAACTGAAAGAATAAGTAATACACCCACTTACCAGTCGACGTTTCGCCTATTCATGCATTATCAAGACTCAAAAACAAGGGTTATGTGAATCACAACTCGAAGAAAAAGGTGCAATACATCCCGACGATCAACAGCCCAAATAGGCTCCAAACATGAGACAGCACCCCACCACCAAGACGTTCAACATACAACTGAAAAGAATGTAATACGCAACCAGCTGGGAAGGTTATAGAATCAGCTGATCCACAAAACATATCAAGTAATACTAACCTATATAATTTTATACACATTAGCAAAGTTAGCCAAATTTTCCTTTTAAAAAGATTCAACGCAAACTTTGCTAATATGTATAAATTTATATAGGTTAGTATTACTTGATATGTTTGGTGGATCAGCTGATTCTATAACCTTCCCAGCTGGTTGCGTATTACCTTCTTTTCAGTTGTATGTTGAACGTCTTGGTGGTGGGGTGCTGTCTCATGTTTGGAGCCTGTTTGGGCTGTTGATCGTTGGGATGTATTGCACCTTTTTCTTCGAGGTGTGATTCACATACCCCTTGTTTTTGTGTCTTGATAATGCCTGAATAGGCGAAACGTCGACTGGTAAGTGGGTGCATTACTGGATTTGAAACATAAGGCTTTGCATTGTGTTTTTTTCCAATTGCATTATAATGAATAATAGTGTTCCTTTTTGAGTCTTTGGCTCTATTTTATTGATTTAAAAGAATTTGGCTTAGGATAAATTAATAATTTATGTGGTATAGACATCATCTATATCGATTTTATTACAGCTGTGTGTTATTACAATAAAATATAGTAAATTTAAATACTTTTATTTCTATTTAAGTTAATTACTTTAAATAAATTTATTTTATTGTTGGCTGAGTGAGCCTCTTTAGCTGAGTGGAAACGACACTGGGCTACGATCCATTGGCTCAGTCCCAACTGGCTTCCAGACAAAACTCTTTCATCTTTTTATCGACTTTTCTGATATTGTTTATGTAATTCTCTTTTATTTAACACTATTTCCTGCTTTTTGAGTATTGTTAGAAAATATAAACAATGTTTTAACTAGAACGATTGAAATCGTTTAGACATTATTCATATGAATACACCTCTGTAATTCTTACCACGCGTCTTTGGTCTTTTTCAGATTATCAATTAAGACGACATTTTTAAAATTATATTAGCATATAAAAATTTCCTTGTAATATAGAAGTCCGTTAAAGAGGGTCAGATTAGTCCGTTAAGGAAGGGTTAACCTCGGCTGTTAATGGTTATCAACCGAAACCTGGCGAAGGCTAAATATAATTGATTTGTCAGCCCCAAAGCCAGCGAGCCTTTCTAAACACCGCTTTGTAAAGATCTGATCGTGCCTTATTGATTGTGTATTTATTTTTCTTATAACTAATAATTAACAGTTATAAACATAAATAACTCGCCGGATGTTCCAGCACAGAGATATCATCCAAGCAAATGCTATGGAAATAATGAAGATGTTATTTTTATTTTGAAGAGATTAATTTTGTTGAATGCAAAACTGTGAAAGTTGAAAATATAAACTAAAATAATCAGTAATACACCCACTTACCAGTCGACGTTTCGCCTATTCAGGCATTATCAAGACACCAAAAACAAAAACAAGTGCTATGTGAATCACATCTCGAAGAAAAAGATACAATACATCCCAACGGTCAACAGCCCAAACAGGCTCCAAACATGAGACAGCACCCCACCACCAAGACGTTCAACATACAACTGAAAAGAATGTAATACGCAACCAGCTGGGAAGGTTATAGAATCAGCTGATCCACAAAACATATCAAGTAATACTAACCTATATAATTTTATACACATTAGCAAAGTTAGCCAAATTTTCCTTTTAAAATATTCAACGCAAACTTTGCTTTTTGTCTTTTTCAGATTATCACTTAAGACGACATTTTTAAAATTATATTAGCATATAAAAATTTCCTTGTAATATAGAAGTGTTCGTTAAAGAGGGTCATGCTAGTCCGTTAAGGAAGGGTTAACCTCGGCTGTTAATGGTTATCAACCGAAACCTGGCTAAGGCTAAATATAATTGATTTGTCAGCCCCAAAGCCAGCGAGCCTTTCTAAACACCGCTTTGTAAAGATCTGATCGTGCCTTATTGATTGTGTATTTATTTTTCTAATAACTAATAATTAACGTTTATAAACATAAATAACTCGCCGGATGTTCCAGCACTGAGATATCATCCAAACAAATGCTATGGAAATAATGAAGATGTTATTTTTATTTTGAAGAGAAAAGATTTATCCTGGTCGGGATTCGAACCCGGGTCCTCTGCAACTCTAGCGCGGTACTCTACCAATTAAGCTACCAGGCTCGTAACCAGGCCAGACAAATCCATTCTCTTCACCGATCCAGTACTCGCAACATTCCCGATGTATATATGTATATATGGGATGTTTCTTTTTCTGTTCATATTTGTTATTCTAAAAACTTTATTCCCAGAATAAAGTTACTTTTCTATTCTATTCTACTTTCTATATTATTTAATACAGTTGTAAATTTCAATATTTAAAAAAAAATATATTATGATGTAGTGACTGATTAGCAAGGTCGAATACATTGAGTACCTTTGTACTTTTTATTTATTTTGATTTACTTTTTTGGCATTTTATAAATACTTTAAGACCTGTAGCCTTATATATTATGTATTATGTTTCTATTTATGTTCATGTTTGTTCTTGTTTGTTTGTTCATTTAACGTCACTTTATGCTGCTAAGGCTAATCGGACGATGCTACAGTGGGGGCTCTAAATTTTGCCTATCCAGGTTTTATTAGGATAGGGATTTTTAACGAGTACCTGACATCGTACAGACTCGGGACCCCCGTTTAACGTCCCTTCCGAAGAACGGCGTAACTAAGGATTTTTTACTCCCTTAAAAAAATCCTAGGGCCACCTGCCGGGCTACGAACCCGCGATCTTGGGTTCGGTAGTCATGTTTGTTCTTTTAAAGTGACTTATAATAATAATAATAATAATAATAAGCTTTATTTTTTCCTCTTTCTTCTATGTACAATTTTTACATCTTTATATTTACAAGGTTTTTTTTTAAAAAGAAAAAAAGGCCCTTCTTTGGGCATAAGCCTCTCCCAATTTACCCCAGCTACGTCTGTTCCAAGCCGAACGGTGCCATAATACTCCTATGAAGTTTTGTATGTCGTCCCGCCATCTCGTAGCTGGTCTCCCTCTTCTCCTAGTGCGGTGTATCGGATACCAATCCGTTGTTGCCTTGGCCCAATGTGTTGATGCCATTCTTGCAATGTGTCCAGCCCACTGCCATTTAAGATCGGATACTGTCTTGAGAATATCGCGCGAACCAGTCAGCTTGCGTAGTTCTGTCTTCTTTATTTTCTGCCTTCTACTTTTCCTTAACATACTTCGCTCCATTGCAGGCTTAGTGATGAATCCCACACCTCGATGTCCACTGACCTGACCATATTGAAAAAATGTATTATCACTTTTCCTTACTTGTATATTTTCTCCCTGTATATTTTCTTCTTACTTCAGATCATCCAAGGATTGTTATATCTGAGTTAAACATTGCGTTTTCCCGTTCTTCTATTCTCCAGTCGGCTAATAGACTTCTGACATTAAGTGTGGCTATAATATCATATCATAATATAATTTTTGGAATTTTTTTTTTTTAGAATGTTGTTTTGGGAGGTTTAGGTCATATTCCCCCTTGCTTACCAAACATTCTGGGGGAAGTGAGTCCGGTTTGTTGTCCTTGTCGATGCCTTTTCTCATTAACTTTGGTTGTTCTCTCCAATTTATATGCTATTTGCGAATCTTTGGGTCTTTAAAGTGACTTAGAATGAATTTATTTTTGTATTCTATTCTACCATTATCATACCCTTAGTACATAAATTATCATACAAATATTTAAGACTTTGTAAGTAACATATATATTTTATGAATAATGTCCACATTTTTCTCCCAAACTAAATATTCAAGGAATCTTCCCCGCAAATCTTTAAATGTTTGTTGGAATTCGAATCGGTATTTCACTTTGATTCCTCGAGGCATGTTGAAAATCCTATAGACCATGACATCAGTAAAACTTCTTGTGGGCCACCGCAACAGATACATATATCATCCTTTCCGTGGTTTACCACATTCACCTGAGCATTCGTTTGATATACACTTGAAAGTGAAATAATTTACACAAGAGGAAGAAAATAATCCGGATGGAGGTAAATAAAAATCTCTTAAATGGGAGAACTGTTTATTTGGAAGCTGACGTTTCGACCCACATTTAAGATCTTCTTCAGGGCTGGTATATCAGGAGTTGACACTAGACTGATCAGGAGTTGAAAATCTCAGTCTAGTGTCAATTCCTGACCTCACCAGCCCTTAATAAGAACAGCAATGCGGATCGAAACGTCGGCTTCCAAATAAACAGTTCTCCCTATATAAGAGAATTTCTTGACCTATTCCCGGACCACCTCATATATATATATATATATATATTATACCAGCTGACCCGGCCACGCGTTGCTGTGGCTGTTGTAATAGTTTTAAAAATATATTACGTTAAAATTTTAATTTTAAAGAAACTATGAATGAATGAAAAAAATGAATTAAATAGATTTTTGACTTTACGTTTTATTCATCTTATATCTGAGTACAGTATATAATAAATCATATAATGGTCATAGCGAAAACCAACGTTATATCAAATTGAAGTCATTTGAACGGTATTATGGGGTCTGATGGTATCATTGGAATACCTGGCTACAGAACGACTTCTTTGAAGATTCCAGTCAACATTGCTACTTCAATAAGATTCCCGTTGATATTTTTGATGACCAAATATGTAAGATTCTATAATTGGTGGGTTCGAATTACACATCATCACTAATAATGGCCGACACGTATCACTTAAGGGTATGAATAATAGTTTACACCCTATTCTCAGACCTACTGAATATGGACACAAAATTTCATAAGAATCGGTCAAGTCGTTTCGGAGGAGTTCTGTTACAAACACTGTGACACAGCAATTTTATATATTAGATTTAACTTTAGTATTGTTATAATACAGTTGTAAATTTCAATAAATATATTTTTTTAATTAAAAGAAAATTAATTTATAATCTTAATCAACACAGTAAAGAAAAAACCAACGATAAGAAAATTAGGTAGGGTCATAATGACCGAATACAATAGCTTAGGCTGTATTAATGATTCATAACGAAAGAGAAAGTGGTAGAACGAATACACAAGAAGAGAAGAATAGGCCGTCACGAAGAAAACAAACAAGACGAACGAATAAGACAAAAGAACAGTTTCCATTACGCCCACTTCCCAAAGTCATTACTGACCCGAAAGGACTTCTTCGTTTCTTTTGAAAAGAAGATGGTTGTCCAATTAAATCATTATTATTCATTGGAGAAGTGTTAAAAGAATAGTCCGAAACTGCGTATCTATTACCATTTCGAAAAGCTAGGATTCCATATTTTTTACAATATTCTTATAAAGGTCAAATATTTGGTAGACGATATGTTCCCAGCTAATAATAATCTACCTACACAACGGTTGTTTAAAATATAGTACAGTCTCAACCAAGTATTGATCCTATGATTCTTTTTGAGTGCCTGAGCACTAATAAGTTGCGATTCTCTTTTAGTTCCTGACAGTATATAATAATGTTACGGTCACAGACAGGAAGACGGAAGCAAGGGATTAGCGGCTTAAATCCGTCGGCGGGAGAAGTTCAAATAGGATTAGGACCTTCTCGATCGTCTCCTTTTGTTTTTAAAGGATTAAGAAGATTCCAGAATTGTCTCCACCCATCCGTGTTCTAGAATGTTCGGCGTTGCCTATTTAAATACTTCCCTCGCCTCGAGCGAGAGTAGACCACGCACGGTGACGATCTATAATAAGTGAGTGTCAGTGTGATAAACTGGTCAGTGTTGAACCGGCCAGTGTAATAAGTGTATCAGTGAACTGTGACAGTCTCGCGAGTGTAATAAACTGTTTCTGTTTATTACTGTGTGTTAGTTTGTCATACTTGGAGTATCTTACGGTCGGTGTACTAGTGAACTGTAAGTGTTAATTAGTAGTTAATAATTGTAATAATAATTAGTAGTGTAATTTTTAATATTCATGTAAATTTATGTAAATAGTTAATTCATTTTGAATTAGAAATATCTTGTACTATTATAATAATTAAATAGGCCTAGGTTATAATAAATATTTAGAATATTGTTATTATAAATTTATCTTAGTCTAATAATTTAATTATTTGTAACTTAATTGTATTCTTTTTATCACTTGTGTTAATAAATAATTAGATTCTTTAAT
This sequence comes from Arma custos, assembly GCA_037127475.1. Taxonomy (NCBI): domain Eukaryota; kingdom Metazoa; phylum Arthropoda; class Insecta; order Hemiptera; family Pentatomidae; genus Arma; species Arma custos. The sequence continues at coordinate 7,309,352 of CM073762.1, forward strand.
TAAGGAGTGTTTAAGTCATTTTTAACACCCAGTAGCCCGTAACAATATATCCCGCTCATAACCACATATGTATTTTAATTGTAACTGACTCCTAACACATCTCCTCTTTCAAAAATATAACGTCATTCATTATATAATTTAAAATTATTTATAAATTAATTTGTCTATGTTTTATTAATTAAAATGATACCTAAGCCTTCTAAACCTATCACTAATCCTTCATCTTATCGTCCAATTGCACTCCTCCCTATAATTTCTAAATTATTTGAAAAACTCTTCCTTAATCGCATAAAACCTATCCTCGAAAATAGCGGAGTGATACCGAACCACCAATTTGGCTTTCGTTCTTATCACTCTACTGTACAACAATGTCATCGTATCGTGGATGCAATATCTATCGCTTTTGAGAAAAAATAATATTGCTCTGCGATTTTTCTTGACATTGAAAAAGCATTTGATAGTGTCTGGCACAAGGGCCTTCTCTGGAAAATAAAACCTCACTTACCTCCTACATACTTTTTAATTCTTCAATCTTATTTCCAAGACAGATTCTTCTGTACTTCCGTTGACTCTTCGATTTCCTCCTTCATCCCTCAATACAGGGGTGTACCGCAAGGCAGTGTTTTAAGCCCCATTCTCTATTCCGTATACACCTCTGATATTCCCAAGCACTCTTGCACCAACATCTATACCTTCGCAGACGATACATCCATTATTTCTTCTCACAGAGACCCAAACCTAGCATCTATAGCTCTTCAAAAGCATTTATTTGATTTAGAAAAGTGGTTCTATAATTTGCAAATAAAAACAAACGCCTCAAAATCGAGCCATGTAAGCTTCTCTCTACGCAAAGCTTCGTGTCCAGCAGTCAAAATTGACAACGACGAAGTACCTTCCAAAAATTATGTACGTTAGGATACTTGGACAAAAGACTTACATGGAACGTACATACAAAATTAAAAAGACAAGAACTGACTAGACGGTACAAACAACTATCACATCTTCTGGACTACAGATCTTCTCTTGACTTGAGGAACAAACGACTTATCTATAACATTATACTAAAACCTATTTGGACATATGGAGCAGAACTTTGGGGTTCAGGAAAAAAAGTTCACATACACAAGATTCAAATAACACAATTCTCAGAAAAATTCTTAATGCACCGTGGTATGTTTCGAATCACACTATACTTAACGACATGAACATTCCTACTATAAAATCATGTATTCATAACAAATACATAACATTCCACTTATCGACACAATATCACCCAAACCCACTCGTTCTTCCGCTTTCCTACTCCCTGTTACCTGGACTTAATAAAAAAAAGATTAAAAAGACATTGGCCAAGAGGCCTTTTGAAAAATTGATATTTCATTCCAAAACTCGATGTTCCTGTACAATAGCAAAGAGAAAAACATCTGGATCAAATTTGCTGGATGCGCAATTGCGCAGGTGCAAATGAAAATTAAATAATAATAATAATAATAAATGTTTTATTATCTTCATAAATTTCATTTCATTCATGTAATTCTTTAATCCATCATAATATATTTTATAATTTAACCATTTGATCCTTGGATCAATCATCATTCTTTCTTTGGTACACTGTTTTAAAATTCATTGTCTGCAATCCCATCCATTTAAATATATATGTATATATGATATCCTATATATTATTTTCTGTTTTGCCTTTCTAATACATCTGATACGAGTGTGCCAATTACCACAGGCAGGTCTGGCTGCGATGTTATTTAATCCGATCGGTCGTAAAGTAGCTTGTATATGTTAATCAAAGATTTTGCATGACTTATATAATTTCTTATCTCTTCTTAAAAAAAAACAGAAGAAAACCAGTGTACAGTGAGAAAAGAAAGTTAAAGGAAGAATAAACGTACCGTTAAGCAGTCGACAGGCTAGCAAGCTTCCTATAAATTCTCCGAGCATTTACTACTTCATGGAGGAAATTATAATTCTATAATATTATAATGTGCTGCGGTATAATTAATTGAAGAGTCAGGTCAGATAGTAATAAAATATTATTAATTGAAGAGTCAGGTCAGAAAGTAATAAAATATAATTAACGACCACTTAACATACAGACCTGACGGTTCACTGAACTTGGTCATGCTACACTAACAATCAGATAGGTTTATTATGTATGTACACATATATGTGAATGTATATATGTATAAGGGTAATTTGCATTTTACTTATAAATTATTTTTTGTTTATTATATTTCCACATGAGAGGCGCGGATTGGCTCAGTGGTAGAGCACTGAGTTGCCATGCCGAAATTCCTGGTTCAAATCTCGCTGCTGGCAAGACTTTTATTCAGTCTGTTAGTGGCAAGGGATGGCTCATATGGGATCCAGAAGCCTGGGGCTCACCCAGCCCCTACCCTATAACAAGGGGGGAAATCTAGCGGTTGAGCGTTAGACTAGGACAAATCACCTCCGTGCACGATCGTTGTCGATGAAACAGTACAGTCTCTATATTCAACATAGAGCATCTATTAATAAACGTGTATCTTAAAATAATTTTTATCAGAAAGGTGATCTTATAGTCGAAAAGGAAAATGTCCCGTAGTGAAACACTAAATTAACAAAGGTATTCTAATGACAAAATAAAAATTTACCCCTTTTTTTTATATATTAATTTATTAATATTTACAACTGTAATAATATTACAACAACTAAAATTTGCTAACATGAACGAATGACATGGGGGAAAAAAAAACACTTGTGGAGAAGTTGTATAGTAGAAGGTCTCGAGGCCATCTTCTTTTCAGACGCCTCGGAGGGTTACCAGGAATAGTATGGGAAGAAAGTTAAGAGACTAGTGGATTCAAGTGTGTATGGAGCTTTTCATGGAAGGATAGGTATCTAATTTGGGCCTAATCAGCAACATATGGGATATTAAGATCATGATGGATGAGTTTATTTGTGACATAATAAGGAGCATTGAGGATTTTGGATTGTAAGGATTGGATACGAGATGAATTGGATAGTTCAGTAGAGCCCCAAAGCTCAACTCCGTATGTCCAAATAGGTCTGATAACTGTCATGTAAATGAGTATTTTATAATTAATTGGGAGCTTAGAGCGTTTGCTCAGTAAATGTTGAAGTAGGCGAAAACGTCGAGTAGTTTCTTGTTTTTTCAGTCTTGTATAAAAATATACACCTAAATTTAAATATAATAATTGGACATATAATCATAATAGTAATCATTAAAATAATATTTTAAAACTTATTTGTATATTATAATTGGACATACAATAATGAAATTAAAACTATGGGTATAATTAAAAATGAGTGATAATTTACACATTCACTATCCAATAATACAATCGTCTGCATCCAAAACCTTAATACACATACTATAATAATACACAGAATAAATATATAATTATTATATTTATCATTGCTATTATTGTTGGATACACAACACTGTGGAACTATAAAATGAATTACTACGGTAGCGATAAAAATGAAAGATTATTTTAAATATTATAATGCAATTGGGAAAAACCACAATGCAAAGCCTTATGTTTCAAAAATACACCTACTTACCTGTCGACGTTTCGCCTATTCAGGCATTATCAAGACACCAAAATCAAAAAGGGGGTTATGTGAATCGCATCTCGAAGAAAAAGGTGCAATACATCCCAATGATCAACAGCCCAAACAGGCTCCAAACATGAGACAGTAAGTATACTGTCTATATAAGTAGGTGTATTTATATAAGTGTATATATATAATATTATATAAGTGTATATAAGTAGGTGTATTTTTGAAACATAAGGCTTTGCATTGTGGTTTTTCCCAATTGCATTATAATAAATAATATGTAAAGGAGATAGTTGGGGGGTGCAGTCAATAAGAACACAGAATAAGTGAAGTACTTATATTATGTGCCGACGTTTCGACCTACAGTGTAGGTCATCTTCAGGGCGAATGTTGGAAAGCGTGGCCGTTACATATAACGGCTGGAACGTACTACCTCTAGGGTATAGGGTAGTACGTTCCAGCCGTTATATGTAACGGCCACGCTTTCCAACATTCGCCCTGAAGATGACCTACACTGTAGGTCGAAACGTCGGCACATAATATAAGTACTTCACTTATTCTGTGTTCTTATTGACTGCACCTCCCCAACTATCTCCTTTACATTAGATCATCCAGTCAACTATTTTCATCTCATAATAAATAATAGTGTTTCTTTTTGAGTTTTTGGCTCTATTTTAGTGATTATTTTAAATACTAAATTTTTTTTTGCATTATCTTGAACTGTACTATGGGTTAGCAATTGCTATCATTATTTTTATGAAACAGCCCGAAATATAAATTTAGATCAAATAGTAAGGACTTTTTTCAGGTATAAAGTTCGAATGTAAGGTCGTTCTTCACATTTTCCTTACAACCTGATTTATTTCGAGAGACACTTCAAGCTTCAAGACTTCCTTAATGTCTTCTTTCATGTAATAGCAATTAAAGAAGAGACAAAAACATCTTTTCTCAGTACTTTAAAAGCTCCTTGCACTCATTAAAGCCTATTTTAATAGATGGCAACATATTTTTTTGAATTATAATTTCAAAAAATAATTATAATTTTGCTAAAATAGAGCCAAAAACTCAAAAACACTATTATTTATTATAATTCAATTGGGAAAAACCACAATGCAAAGCCTTATGTTTCAAAAATACACCCACTTACCAGTCGACGTTTCGCCTATTCAGGTATTATCAAGACACCAAAAAGAAAAAGGGGGTTATGTGAACCACCAAGACGTTCAACATACCTCAAGGTACAAGATATGTTGAACGTCTTGGTGGTGGGGTGCTGTCTCATGTTTGGAGCCTGTTTGGGCTGTTGATCGTTGGGATGTATTGCACCTTTTTCTTCGAGATGTGATTCACATAACCCCCTTTTTGTTTTTGGTGTCTTGATAATGCCTGAATAGGCGAAACGTCGACTGGTAAGTGGGTGTATTTTTGAAACATAAGGCTTTGCATTGTGGTTTTTCCCAATTGCATTATAATTATAATTTTGATTAGAATGCGATAGGAAACGTCCTAGGTCACGACCAACCAGATTTTGGGTACAATCCCCCTTATTTTAGGTACCCTATTTTTATAATATTTTATTGAGACTTGTTGAGCCCCAGGAGGGTACTAGATCCTATATGATCCATCTCCCGCTGCAAACAGACTAAATCGCCCTACAGCGGGATTTGAACCAGGATTTCCGGCATGTCAGTCAATGCTCTACCACTGAGCCACTCCGCTCCCCTAATTAAAGCCTTAGGTCTCTAAAATCCTGGGGGGGAGGACTGCCCAGTCAACGCTTCGTCACTTCAGACATCATAAGGACATAAAATTAAATTTGATATGAATTTTATTTTGGCGCATGTCTTTGAAGCTTTTTCTCTCTGGATGATGCTTTGCGATTTGGGATTTTTAAGGTTGCATTGTAATTTAAAATGTATAACTTTTTTGATTTTATACTCATTTATATTTATTAATAATAATTTTATTGGACTGTTAAAAGCAGGGGGTTCAAATCTGTTAATTAATTGAGATAGACCCTGATGATATGAAGACCTTCTTGGGGCACACTCAGTCTTATTCGGGAGCGTGATATAGCAATTCACACCTCTTTATAACCTTTGTGCTAGAAACGGAACTGTCTCTGACAGAACCCAAGACACTATTCTGATTTAACTACAGTTTTTGTATATATTATTTTTTTTTTTTAGAGAAGAAGGTATAGTGAATAGGTTAAAAAATCAACCCACCCTGTGAAAAGAACACGCACCTTACAAGCTATAAGATAAAGTTATGATATAATTGTACGTATTTTCTATTTATTTTTATATATGCTGTGTGAGCTCCAGGAGGGTCCTAGATCCTAATATAGATATAGGGAGAAATTAATCAAATCTATAAATAGTTGTAGACAAGATTGATATTTTTAATTTAATTATTGTTTTTATTAACTTAGGGTAGTTTTGAAACTTATAGTTAATTATTTAAACTTATAATTTAGAGTATAAAATTAAGTAGGTTATCTGACTTAGGTGTGCACATATATATATATATATATATATATATATATATATATATATATATATATATATACCACTGTATACACACACCTAAGTAGCACACGAGATCTCCCAGGATGGACGCAGCAGACAGGATTAATTATATTAGTCAGCAGTGACTCGAACCTGCACAGGTTTGCCAAGACCACTTTCCCTCCAACCTGCCCAACCCTACTGCTCCCCCCCCCTCAGGATAATTTTAAAATCAAAATTCAAACTTTCCAAACTAAATCATCATTGCCGAGATGTTCATCAAGCCACATCTGTGACCCAATTGAGTGCATCTAGAAGCTGGCAGGTGGTCTCCAGTTTCTAATAGGATGTCTTTCGCTTCTAATTGCACTCTTTTTAATTAAGTTAATTAAATAAACATATAAGAACATTAATTAAATGCATAAACAAGTTCTTGTTTATGTCCCCATATTAAATTTCTGATTTTGTTTTGGCCATTAAACCGATGTCTACTTGTTTGAACATTCATTTGACGCCATTTTATTCAACTATGACTATTCGGACGATGCTACAATGGATGTTCTAAATTTTTCTATCCAGGTATAATTATTACAGGGATCTTTAATGATTAACTGTCACTCCACTAGCTCGGGATCAACATTTATCTTCCCTCCGAAGAATTGTTTATTCCCTTTAAATAATCGTATGACCTGCTGGGACGCAAACCCACGATCTTTAGCATAGAGGGTTCTTATGCTAACTGCTACACCAAAGGGGGCCCCTGCAGCCTTATACATTACTGTTTTTGAGTGTGTATGGCCGCTTTTATATGATCACGTAAAGTATTCTGACTCCTTTTTGAATCTATATTCATTTCTTCCATGCTTTTATTTGTCTTCCTGCTATTTTTAAAAATATATTTTTATTATGAATGGATATAAATATATTATTACTACATAATAATATTACATTGTATTATTGATTAACCTTTTAATATTGTTACGGTCACAGAAAGGAAGACGGGAACAAGGGATTAACGTCTAAAGCCGTCGGCGGGAGAAGATTGGATTACAACCTTCTCGAACGCCTCCATTTGTCGTGATAGATCAAGAAGGTTCTCGACATTCCCAGAACATTCTTCCCTTAGACCAGGCACGGTGATGTACTGGTACTAAGTGAGTGTCAGTGTGATAAAATATTGAGTGTTGAACCGGCCAGTGTAATAAGTGTATCTGGAACTGTGACAGTCTCGTGAGTGTAATAAACCATTCCTCTGTATTAATGTGTGTCGGTTTGTCAAATTTGGAGAATCTTACCACCGACCGTAAGACTTTAATTAGTGAACTGTAAGTGTTAATAAGCAGTAGTTAATTAGTTAAGTAGTAGTTGTAATTTTATGGTAGTCATACAAATTTATGTAATAGTTAAGCTATTTAGAATTAGTAATATCTTATATTATTGTAATAATTAAATAGGAGTTAGGCCTAGATAATAAATATTTAGAATATTGTTATTGTAAATTTATATCAATTTAATAATTTAATTGTATTCTTTTGGTCACATTGTTAATTAATACTAGTATCTTTAATTAAGGAGCAGTTTAATTCATTTTAACACCCAGTAATCCGTAACAATAAACTCAGATTGTCAGATTGTTATCTTTTTATATACTCAGACAACCTTAAATCTTATTCGAAATATAAATATTAATACAAAATATGATGTAAATTTATAATTTTATAACTTTCTATTCATATTTTATTACTTTCATACATTTTATATCATTATAAATGTATCACTAAGTATTCCAGACTTGTACGTTTCGCCAGTTTTATATTTGTAACTATTTATGTATTTTTCATTATGTATCTTACTTTTTACTTTCTCAATTGTCTTATTTTTTATATTCCTTTACTGTACCACCTTTCTGTTCACACATTTGTCATTTTGTTATCCTTATGTATCTTTTATAAACTATCCTATGTTATTAATTTTTTTTAATTATTGGTCAATTTTTTTGAGTTTTAAATATTTTCATTTTTAAAGAGAAAGTAGGCCCTCGGTCGGGATTTGAACCCGGAACCTTTGTCTCACCGTGACATTGCTCTACCATTTGAGCTACCAAGGCCGCCTGCCGGCCGAGGACAAATCTTTTTTCTCATCCGATCCCATGTCCTCGTGTTCTCGCAATTTTTGCGATGAATATACTCGAATGAAGTTCTTTGAACATTAATTTAATTTTAGGATCTTATTGACTTACGCCATATTACTATTTATAATTTTTTATAATAAAATAAAATAATTTTTTATAATAAAAATATTACGTAAGTCAATAAATATGACGGGTTCAAATCTTTTCTCTTTAAAAATAAAAATATCCTAAGCTATATTTCTCCACTTTTCTATACTCTAAATATTATTCTATAATTCTTAATACTGCAATGTTCTTATAGATATTTTTCTGTTTTTTCTTCTTAGCCCTGAACATGGCATTCATTATTGGCCGAAACGTCGGAACTTATAATAAATAAGTTTATTCTTATTTAGTGTTATTAATGACTGCACCCCCCAGACAAATTGTATCCTTCATTATGTTTTCTATAAATGATCAACTCCGCTCATCTTTCTAAATTACTTGTTCATTAATAATTTTAATATTAATACTTCAGTTTTTAAATTAATAAGTATGTGACTTGTTATTCAAATAAAAAAAAAAAATCTCAGTTATTAGTCTTTTATAAAAAAAAAAAGTTATATCTCTTCACTTCCTTTGAATAAAACATAAAAGAGGGCCGATTTTATTAAAGACATCCGATTACATTCCAAAGAAATTTATTAGATCCAATTATTATTCACGAGAAATATAAGGCAGTTACCAATTTCAGCAAGTTCCAGAACTCAACGGGAGGAAATGAATACAGATTCTCTTGTTCGTTCTGGGCTGGTCGTAAAAAGGGGAATATTTCCCGACTTGTATTAAAAATGAAAAGATGGGAATCGTTGGCCCTATTTTAATAATTATAGTTATCAAATCTTTTTGATTACTATAATTTGTTTTCTTTATTAAACTTTATTGGTCGTAAGTAACAACAGTTCTTTGTTGTTGTGTCGGACGTCATAGAAGGTGACAAGTAGGAACCTATCGAAAATTCTTATAATACTGAAATTTATTTATAGTGCTTACTAACCAAAATTAAAATGTTACTAATTCCTATAAAGGGAGCGGAGTTGCTCAGTGGAAGAACACTGCTGAAAATCCTGGTTCGAATCCCGCTGCTGGCAAGACTTTTATTTAGTCAGTTAGCAGCCGGAGACGGATCATATAGGATCTAGGACACTCCTGGGGCTCAATCAGCCTCTACAAAGTGGGTACAAAAAATAAAAGGGAAAAATCTGGCAGTAAAGTGTTATCTAAGACAAATCTTCCTTCACAACCGTTGTTCCTCAAGGTAGTATCCTTGGCCCAATCCTTTATACAGTTTATACAGCTGACATTCCAACTCATCCTAATATTATCCTTACCACGTATGCTGATGATACATGTGTATTATCAGTCACCACCAATCTAGTTATTGCATCCCAAAGCCTCCAATCCCATTTCGCTGATCTTGAAGAATGGTGTCAATACTTGAGAATTTAAAAAAATTCTCAAAAATCGCATAAAATCACTTTTACCTTACGTCGTAAACCAATGACTTCCTGCCCTTCAGTATCCTTTAATAATATCCCACTGGAGCCTGTAGAACAGATCCGATACTTAGGGTTGCACCTCGACAAACACCTGGAATCCTCAAACAAGACTGAAAAGACAAGAAACCGCACGACGTTTCAGGCTACTTCAACACTTACTAGACAAACGCTTTAAGCTCCCAATTAACTACAAAAGACTCATCTACATGACCATCATACGACCTATTTGGACTTAAGGAGTAGAACTTTGGGGCTGCTCTAAGCCATCGAATTCCTCTCGTATCCAATCCTTACAATCCAAAATCCTTCGTAAAATCCTCAATGCTCCTTATTTTGTTAAGAATAAAGCCTTCCATAACGACCTTAATGTCCCTTTTGTTGCTGATTTGGCCAAAACCCGGTATCTATCCTTTCATAACAAACTTCATTACCACTCAAACACTCTAGTTTTAAACCTAGCTTCCTCTTCAATTCCCGATAATCCTCCGAGGCGTCTGAAAAGAAGATGGCCACGTGACCTTCTTATTGAACTTTGATTTGAGTACTACCAGTGGGTATTTTCTCTACTTGTCATTATCTCATGTAATTATGTATCACTTATCCTATTTACTTGTTGTATTATTGTAATACAGTTGTAAATATCGATAAATAAATTTAAAAAACAACAAAAAAACAACAAAAATAACCGTAGTTATTGAAACAGTGCACTCTCTACTATGTACTGAACCCCAGACCCTTCACAGATTATAGATGTACAGGTTTTTTTCTTTTTTGTAAAATTAAGTTATAGCATTGTTCTTTTGATCTTGTACGGACTTATCCAATAAGACGAGCTTGTAATATCTAAATTGTACTACGAAATCAATCAACTTACTTTACATATTATACTTACATGGGTAATTCCATTTCCATGTTTGTATGTATGTATGCTAATAATAGATTAGACATAGGAATAAAACCATGAAGCTTCAATGTTATTAAAAAACCCGTTTTGAGATAGAAATAATTAATGAATTATTTGACTTTGTAATAAGATATTTATCTTACTCGGATTTCTTCTACTTTGAAAGATGGCTGAGCATGTTTCATGTCATTTCAGTCTCATTACTGAAGCCTTTCCCACAGTTGCCAGCCAGAAGACTTTTTTCCTGTATAAACAACTTTCTGTGGATTTAAAAGGGGCTGATAAACTTATTTAAACAACTCTTCTTTTTTTTTGTGATGTCTCGATAAATATTTCTATATGAATATAGAGTATGCAAACAGATTTGTAGATTGGAAATTGTAACTGACAAAGAAATCTGATTGAAGTTAACACGATTTCATATCGTGGGATTTAGGACGGCAACATTGTCTAAATTCTAATGGCTGTACAAGGCGGTGATTTGCCTGAAAACTAGCTTTATAAGCTAATCCAGATTGTAGTATTAATAAACTATATATATTTGTCGATTTTGATTTATTTTGATTGAGAATTTGCAGATAATTTATGTTAACTTGTAATTAATCATTTAAACATTTTTTTCCGATGATCCTATAAACCACGAAGATCTTCGTCCGACTTTTTTGGTCATATTGCAGACAAATATTTATCGAAGGAACTATGAAAGGATATAGGATGTCACTCTAACTCACGTTGCTATGAACCATGGTTTCCACAGCGCAATATTCCAAGGATTTGGAAGGCCTAGTTGGGTTTGTCCGGTCTTTAAAAAGTATGCACCTTTAATTGGAAGAAAAACCTGAAGGCCGACTGATATCTGCCAAACCGCTACCATGAACAACCGTTCGATTAGATAAAGTGCAGTCCCTATTAATAGAAATAATTTTTTTTTTTAAATTATTTTATATTATCTATATTTATATGTATCAAGCTATTATTTTTAATTGATAAAATACAATGTTAAAATAATTGTAATTTATATAATTTATAACTATATAATACAAATATTCTAAATAAATAACCAAGGTTTTTTATTATGGCAGGCTGCCCATAACACCTTAACGAGTCCCTTATTCGCTAGTATACACTATGGTATACACCCCGAGGTATGGTAGGATTCAAGATCAGGGAAAATCAGTCTAGATCCAAGGATTATGACAGTTCAAGGTCGGCGACCTCATCAAACCTTTGGGCGGATACAAAAACCTTCTTATAACTACTTAAATTTCTCATTGTGTACATTATTTTATTTTTATTATTTTTATCTAGACTTTATTTTATTATCATTTTTGCTTTAATTTCCTTTTATTTTATATATGTTTTCGTATATATATATTTATTACATTCACTTATTTTATTTTGTTTATACCACTTTTTTGTTTTGTTATGGAATGGTTGTAGCTACATAGCACCATTACTTATTGCCCACAAGTGGCAGATTGTAATGTCTGAATAAAGTGTTTAAAAAAAAAAAATAAATAAATTTCTCAACATTTTCAAACTTATTTGTTTATCACCAAAATCACTACTGTTCCTGCTATAAACCATATCGCATTAGTATTAATAAAGTGAAATAACTCGTAAATGTGTTTGTTTTTTTCGATGGGGAACTATATTCCTTTGTAAGAAATGGGTAAATATCTCTTTATCATCCATCAATACAGTAAAAACTGTATGAACCTAGCTTCAGAGCTTGTCTGCAAAAAGGCACACTTAATGTCGAATTTTTGTACTTTAGAAATACTAGTAAATGCTAACTAAAATGGTAATTCAGATAAGAATACTAACTGTAGTAACGTGAACACATCATGAATTTCTTTTTTTAAAGGAAAAATTGCAGTATTTGGTAATTGAATTCTGCTATCGATACTATGAAATATCGGAAAAAAAGTATCGAATGATATTGATATAATTGTCTAAATTATTAAATGCCGACGAAGGTATTATCGAAAACGCCATTACCTATCTCCAGCTGTCAAAGTACGTTAGTTACGACAACAGGGCTTATCACCAGACAGTTATTAGTGAAATGACAGGAATTCTCGACCAGTTTCTGGTTGAGTTGAGTGGACAGTCTGTTTTGTTTAATTGGCTGGAGATAAGTCGGTGCGGCCCAGACACATCATCACCGGAGGGTCTTATCCTGTCCGTAATAGCTCCTTCAGGACACTGACCTGTCTCACAGGAGGAGAGGAGTCTCTGTAGAATAATATGTTTGGATACAAGATCGATATACAATGAAACGTTGATACAATGAACTCTGCAGCCCCGGTGAATAAGTGATTAAGTCGAATCTTGTTCAAAATGATTTTCTTGTACTTGATGAACGAAATCGTGTCTTTCTCGAAGTGTTCAAGTCCGGAATTGGCTTATTTATTTACTTGGAATGGATATTTATGGTTGAACTCTATTGTACTTCTCCATACACTGATTTTAGTTTAGACAAGGAGATTGTATATTATAAGGCTCTATTTTATTATAATCATTTTCCATTTTTTTTTTATTAATTTATTGATATTTACAACTGTAATAATATTACGTCAAGTAAATTTGCTGATATGAACAAACGACATGAAAACTAAAAACACTTGTGGAGAAACTACTCATTGGTAGCACTCCAATAAAGTTCTATACTAGGAGGTCTCGAGGCCATCTTCTTACAAGTGTGTATGGAGCTTGTTATGGAAGGATAGGTATCTAGTTTGGGCCAAATCAGAAACATATGGGATATTAAGATCATGATGGATGAGTTTGTTTGGGACATAATAACGAGCATTGAGGATTTTACGAAAGATTTTGGATTGTAAGAATTAGATACGAGATGAATTGGATGGTTATATAATATTTGAATTGAAAGATTGAAAATATTATTTTTAAATGTAAACTTTTATAAAACCTTTTAACTTGTAGGAAGTAATTGTAATATTTTTGCAAACAATTTTGGTTAATACATACGCTATGATTCAGTTTGTAAATAATTAGTTAAAAGGCACATAGCACACTATACTATGGAATGTCCTAATAAATAAACGGACCTTTCAAATGTTTACTTTGAAAGGAAAACCAAACTATTTTTTTTAAGAGGAAGAAAATAGTCCGTTAAATAGAAAATAGTTGGAGGTAAAAAAATTCTCTGAAATTGTGAGAAGTGTTTATTTTCCTGCACACACACATATATATATATATATATATATATATATATATATATATACATATAAGGTCAAATAATATTATCCATGATTTTTTAAACAGAATAATATGCTAAAAGAAAATGATTTCTTATTTTGGTGTTTTCTTTGACTGCACCCCCAACTATTTCTTCCTTAAATTAGAAGATACAGTCGACCAATTCTTCTCTAACATAAAAGAAAATGATGTAAGAAGGCAATTTTGAGACCTTACATATGATTAGTTTCACCTTAAACATTCATTTGTTTGTTGCGTGTCTGGAATATCGTTCAATTGTGAGATATGTCGTTCAACGTGCTTCCTTTCGTGCTCATGTTTATCAATTCGTTCTTCTAGTTTAGTACATTGGCCCCGAACATTTGACCGCCATTGACTCTATTAGGAAGGGTCTTCTATTGCTAAATTGGTACGACCTCTTTTGACCACTTTTAAATGGTATTATGTAACCTCGTGAACTTACAATGTATTCTTATTCTTGAAGATATCTGAGTAAAGGATGACTCAAACAAAAACGAGAGAAGTTTGCTAATTTTTTTTTTATTCCATAAGACTAGAATGAGACTTGAAAACGGCACCTTTCAGGGACTCTTTACCTGGTCCTTAATTGAAAATCCGACGGTAGAGCATTAATGCTAGGAAAGTTTGTCAGGAGCTGTCGTCAGGTATAAATCTTGACACAATGTGGGCCGAAACGTCAGGACAGAGCTAGGGGAGATAGTCGTCTACTACAGGCTTTAAGAGGATTAGCAGCAAGGGGGTTGGTCTGCATTAAGGCGGGCAGGGATATCCCCCCGTTTATTAAACTTATTTTTTTTAGTCAGATTAGTGAATGACGTCAGTTGAAACGAGGGCACGCTATAAATAAATTTATTATCCATATTTATATATTTTTTAAATATTTGTGTTGTTTCCTTTTAGATAAAGTTATAGTTGTTTTCGTAAAAAAAAAAAAAAACTTGCCAAAAAAATATGAAACTTGCAGAAGTTACAATTTAAAGCATTTTGAAACGATTTAATTGTTCTAGTTAAAACGGTTCTTTAATTTTTTCAACAATATTCAAAAAAAGGAAGTATAGTTAAATAAATAAATAAATCTTACTAATATTATAAATGTGAAAGTTTGTTACTCATTGACGCAAAAACTACTGAACGGATTTGGATGAAACTTATTGATTAAAATAGGTTATACATCATAGGCTACAGCAAGGCAGATTTACGTGGGGGCAGGGAGGCATGTGCCCGCCCCCGTTATTGCGCATAATTAAAGGCAAATCAGGAACTTAGCATCTTGAAATTTGTAGATAGGTTCTTTGTATAGGTTAAGAAAGAAATTTAGATAATTCCACTTCAAGGGTTTCCCCTTTAATATAATGGGGGTTCAAAGGTTGTATAGAATCCGTCAGTTTTGAAGTTAGATATCTGAAATTTTGGATGTGCGAGTAACTCATATTTTAAAAAAACAATTAAATTATTTATTTAAAATAATCTTTCACAAAACTTAATGTGGCAGAAAAAGTTCCAAGCGAGCAAAGCCGCGGGCATAATCTAGTAATTATATATATATATACATATATATCTACTAGAAATATCACAAAAGTCGATAAAAAGTTGAAAGAGTTTTATATGGAATGCGGTCGATAAATATTAAACATTTGATAAACATTGAAGGACTTATTGTTCTCCCATATGATTATTCTTTAACTTACCCATTAAAAATATAAATGAAATTAAAAAAAAAAAACTGCACATGTAAAACCAATGTACGCGTTAAAATAAAGGTAAGGACAATACCGTTTCTATACTAATGGATATAATAATAATAATAATAATAAATTCTTTATTTATCCTGGGACAAGTCCCTATAGAATAACAATACAGGCATTGTAAGCTATTATGTCTTAGAGTGTAAAATAATTGCATTTAATTAATTATTACAAATAATTAAGTAAGTGAGAAAGAATAAAAAAAATGAACAAAAAAAAAAGTGAATTACCTACAATAACAATATTTTAAGAATAGATTAGAAGAAAAGAAAGAAAAATAAATTAAAATAAGTTAACAATAATCATATAAGAGAAACAATTTATGGTTACATATATATCAAATCTATGCCAAGAAAAAAACAAAAAAGAAAATGAAGAAAAATTAAACAATATTATCAGAGATTTACATTTCATCCCTTTTTGAATTTTTTTTAATATATATTTATTTTAATAAATACATAATAACTCACATAAATGTACATCAAAAAACATCATTCATTTATCGAATAAAGAGAACATTAAGTCAAAACTGATCCCCTACTATTTTTATTTTTTTGGGAATTGTAGGGATAATAGGTGATGTAATATACGGAATTTGAAGGTTGGAAGATTATTGGAACGACGAATGAAAGAAGGTATAGAGTTCCAAAGAGACGAGGATCGGATAAGGAAAGCTCTGTCAAAAACTGCTGTTCGGTGGGATGCTGTATATAGATCTGAGAGCCGAGAATGGGTGTTGCGGGAGAGGACTGTGGTTTTGAACTGAAGGAGATCGAAAATGTATGATTGTCGGCGGGATTGAATAACTTGGTAAAGGAAAGATGCTAGGACGTACTTACGGCGGTAGGAATGGTAGAGCCATTTCAATTCTTCGTAATATCGGGTCACCGGAGTATCTTTCGGGATCCCAAAGATTAATCGAACGAAGAAATTAAGAACCGTTTTAATTTTGCATCGAGATCTTCAGTGGCATACACATATATATGGAAGAGATTTAGCTGATATCAGTAGCAGCAACCAGACTTTCCCCTTGTTAATGGTACCCACTTTACAGGGACTAGAGAATCTACCGAAGAGTATTCCAATATCATAGGTTTGATCCACGTGGTAAAAGAATAAATAGTTTATTTCCTGTAAAATATATCAAAATCCAGACCTACGACTGAGAATATGTTTTTAGCCTTAAAATCCTATATTCATCTTGTTCAGGATACTAAAAAGCAAAAACAAATGGAATAAAACAGGGAAATTACTTTCTATATCAGTCTATATTATTAACTTCCTGTAGTTGTAAACCCGCCATTTTCTGCTATTAAAACTTTCAACAAGTCTACAATCTCCATATTAAAAAAAAATTAAAAGATTTAATCAATTAAATTCTTGTTTCTCCAGAACTGAGATTTCTTCTAATATGGCTAAACATTAAAGTTTCCACAGCTTATTTTTTTTCAGTTTTAATTAAATTTTTTTATTTGTCTATAAAAAAAAATACTGCAACAATATAAAAAAAAAACCATAACTAATTGCCGATCAAGAAACAAAAACCGATCTAGAGTCAAATGAGCTGCTACTCAACAGACCAGTTTCTGAAATAAATTTTATTCATCTCTCTTTTTACTTTGAAGCTGACTCGCCCTAAACGAACTCAAACTGCCTCCATCTTTGTTTAGTTAATAAATGGGACCGCTTTTATGGATATGCGAGCTTTTCTAATTGGAAACGAATTTTTTATTTGCCGGTTTTTCTATAGAAGCTGGTTAGTTTACAGAAAAGGGAATCCTTCTATTAACATTCGTTATTTTATTTCATTTTTTTTCAGAGATAAGAACAGGTATTTTATAAAATTTATGCTTACTTCGTCAGAAGTCAGATCGTTATCGATATAACTATATCGAACTCTTCTTTCGATAGCGATATTTTCTTTCGATATTTTTGTTTCTATGTATTATCGATATCGGTTCTGCTTTCTTTGTTTTATTTCTGATTTTATATATATATATATATATAGTAACGACTTTATTGACAAACATTGTGTTCATATGCCGTTTCCAAAAAGAATAGTATTCCATTGGTTCTCTTCCTGCCATTGGCCTTCTCTAAGCCCTCGTGCAGCCATCCCTGCATACACCGCCTCCATCCATTGCTTCTTTGGTCGTCCTCTCTTTCTTCTCTCTTCTGGAGTGAGCTCAAGCAAGCGTTTGGGCCATGGGTCGGCTCGCATCCTCATGACATGCCCATACCAACAGAGCTGTTTGGTTTCTATGGAGTAAAGCATTGTCTTTTCTTGGTTAACTGTCCTTATTTCAGCGTTCGGGACGTGGTCAAGCTTTGAGATCCTGCTACTTCTTCTCCAGAAGTCCATTTCTAAGGCTAGCAGTTTTCGTTCTTTTTTATTGTCCATATTTCTGAACCGTATAAGACAGTGCCTTCTATAATGGATTTATATATCCGCTTCTTGGTCTTCATTGTCACTTCGTTACTCCACAGTACGGAATTCAAACAACCAATCAGTTTCTTTCCTTTTTGTAAAATATCTTCTTCGCACGTACCTTCTGTAGATATCCATGTACCCAAATATTTAAATTTCGCGCAGCTATTCAATTTCCAATTCTCTAATTCTAGAAAATTTGTATTGGAATTGAACACCATGTATTCTGTCTTGTCCTTGCTGACCTCCAAGCCCCATTGATCGTATATCTCAATGAGCTTCCGAAGCATGTACTGTGAATCATATTCGTCTTCAGCTATAAGTATTTGGTCGTCTGCAAACTGGAGAGTGTAAAGAAATTGATCTTCGGTCCTGATGCCCATTTTGGAGCATTTCTTTTTCCATTCTTTAAGAACTTCTTCAATATAAATATTGAAAAGTAGAGGTGAAAAAGAGCAGCCCTGTTTTAGACCCTTATTTATTGGAAATCTTTCACCCAATTTTTGACCGATTTTAATTTGGCCTGTTGGATTTCTGAATAACCCTTTGATGGCTTTGATAAGATATTTACTAATCACAGTTTTCTCGAGCGCATCCCATAGTTTGTTTAAGGGGACAGAGTCATATGCCTTTTTTAGGTCTACAAAGACGAGGTGAATTTCGCTGCCCCTTGAAAGTTTCTTCTCTAACAGTTGGGTCAATATAAAAATGTGATCAATGCATGATCTATTAATTCTGAATCCTGCTTGTTCTTCGGGCAGGTAGCTTTGGTATTCTTGTTCCACCCTTTCTTTCAAAATACGCCCAAATAGCCGACTCAAACTGCTTGTAACCTCTATAATTTTCGAGGCATTTCTTTGCGCCTTTCTTGAAAATTGGAGTAATATGTATTTCTGATTTTTACGTTGGTAAAATTGGTTACTATTATTAAAAAAATAATAGTACATAAAATAACAGAATAGTAGACATACAGAAAAAGAAAGTAGATAATCATAATACTAAACATTGTAATGAAGATAAAATCAATAATATGGCCATGATCTACATCAAAATGATCTACATCAAAATATGGAAAATGCTAGTAATAAAGCTTTTATGTAAGTAAAGGAGACCTTATATAACCCAACGGTATTATTTTGTGGGTAAACAATCATATGTATGTCAATGGGTCAGAGCTGTTCTAAGACTTGAAGGCTTTTTTTTTTAATATTTTGTTTTATTTTATTTTAAAATATATACAAATTTTAAAACATTAATAGGATAATCTCCGGATAGGAAATAAAAAAATTTATAGTTGGACTGGAGAATGGTTGTTTTTGCTTCTTAATTTAATTTAATAAACATTGTACAAAATCTCAGATATAATATAGCACATTCTTTCGATATTATCGAAATATTGAAACTTGATTCCGATATATCGCAAAGGGCTGATATCTATATTTTTGTTATCAGAAGAACCCTATCTGTACTCAAACCGTTCGAGTTTTAATCAACAAATACATTTTCTAAGAAATTTAGCCAATTAGTAGTTTAGTAGAATTCTGCTTAGTAAGACCGCCTTCTCCTTTCTTGCCTCCCCACCACTTTTTCATCCAGTCTCTTCCATTTTCAGTCGATCTTTCATCGATCTCTTGTGTTTTTGATTTTCACTTATTCGATTGATGTGAGAGAAGGAATGGCAGCAAGAGGAAGAAGAAGAATGGGCTGATAGAGAGAATTAGCGGGAAAAGATTTTGGGTATCGGGATACATTAATTGTAAAAAGAAACGTGAATACAAAAAAATTATTCGACTAATTCGATATTCACAAGTCTATATATGTAACTTCCTATCTAAAGCTTTAATTATCATACAAGAAATAGGAAATTATACAAAAACAACACCAAAATACAGACACAAACGAACAAAACACATATTATTATAAATAATTTAGACCAAAATGGTGTTCTTCTATTTAAGAAACCACATTCTTTTCGACTGTCCATTTTACACAGAACCCAGAAATAAATATATTAGTTCATAAGAGCACAATATTTATACAGTACTAAACCCCAAGCAGAAAATTGTCATTGTTAATCTCTGTAACTTCCTATATAAAGCTTTAAGTATCATACAAGAAATAGGAAATTATACAAAAACAACAACACCAAAATACAGACACAAACGAACAAAACACATATTATTATAAATAATTTAGACCAAAATGGTGTTCTAGTATTTAAGAAACCACATTCTTTTCGACTGTCCATTTTACACAGAACCCAGAAATAAATATATTAGTTCATACGAGCACAATAGTTATACAGTACTAAATCCCAAGCACAAAAATGACATTGTTAATCTCTGTAACTTCCTATATAAAGCTTTAAGTATCGCACAAGAAACAGGAACCCAAAATACAGACACAAACGAACAAAGCACATAATATTATAAATAATATGCATTTTGTTATACATAAATTTTGTCTTAAGTAAATCCTATGTACTCTCTTTTCTGTTGGTTTTTTAAATTTTACCAACAACAAAAACATATTAATCAGTAAACGTTGTAATTTTGAACACATGCTGCTGTAACTTATACTTGGCAGTCCAAAGTATAAGTTTGTGCAAAAAATGACCATGGAGAAGAATGTATCTCCAATAAATTTTATATTATAGACGTCCATATGAGACAAATTGTATGAATCATGACAGACAATTAAAAAATTGAGAATGACCCAAAGGGTCGAAATGTCTTTATAGGAAATAAAAAAATAAATAATTGGACTGGAGAATGGTTTTTTTTTTTACTTCTTAATTTAATATCATAAATTGTTAGTCCAGTAAAACCTATATTATAATGATAATTACTTAAAATGTTGACACTTAAACAATAGAGAGTGGAGTACTCCAAACATAACGTCACTGGTACGGTTTTATAACCTGTTACTATGACAATGAATGGCTCCAGGAAATTATTAATAAACCACCTGTTAGGTACATTGGCGTAACTAGAGTTGACTCATGGGGGGTTAACCCCCACCAGTCAACCACTCCAACATATTCTCAAAAAAGATGTCTCGTATAAGTATAATATGTAGCTTCAAATTAAATAAATAGATTATAATTTATTATAAATGTTATATTGGAAGTTATATAGGTTAGTTTTGGAAGGGCAATCAAGAAGTAGCTTTTAAATACAAGTAACCCTATTTATTGTTTACAATAACTTACTACACTTAATTGCATAGGGAACTTTCTAGACCCATCCTGACTTTACTTATAGATTCCAAGAATTGTCTAAACTGTTCTTCTCACATTTGCGATCTTATTGTTGCCGCTAGATGGCACTACTGCCGCTATAATAATATAATTAATTGTAAATAAACAGTATTACGTGTTGGTTTGTTATTTTAATGTACCTTTTATTCATTAAAATAACTGTGTTTGCACTTTCTTTGTTGTGTTTTTGGCATTATTGAACCTTACTTCTGTATTCCTACAATAATAACTTTGAAAAAGTAAAATCCTTCAAAGTTTTATTTTTTTAAATTGTTACAATTTTGTTTTAAATTTCTTCTAAGCAATTAAGGGGTATCATCCCCAATAATCCCCCCCTCGTTACGCCTATGGTTAGGTATACAATCTGGAGACTCCGAAGATGAATCTAATTAAACAATGCATTAGCATTATCAGTATAATATACAATTTAACAATTTAATATACAATATAATGATACAATTCATTGGTAATTCCAGTCTAATCTTTTTCACACTACAACGTTATTGATATTGTCATTATAACCTAATACTCTGGACAAGGATTCGTTCCCGAGAGGCCACTGGGAAAATCTACCACTACTTGGCATGCTTGGAGATCCCTTAGATAGCTTTAATGAAACCATTCGATAATCTTCCCAGATTATTAGTTAATAACGATCTCTAAGGACTTTGAATATTACTAATATACTATATTACTAATGAACCGAAAATAAATCGTTTCGTAGATTAAAACCGCGTTGCATTCCTACACCTGCGCGTGCCCTGGAGGAACAGGTTCGTGACAGAATGTCCTTGCAGAGCTAGATCTTAGAGCCAGGATGGCACCCGATGACCCCTCGCAGGTATGCCTTACCTCAGAGACACAGACTAGGAATGTATTTGCATTAAATATTAATTCCATCAATAAGGACTGTCCTGTTTCGTCCTGTGTTGCAACGGCACAGGATTAGCAATTTTCTCTAGCGGGTTGTCCTTTCACGCCTTATGAGATCATATCTTCATTGCGCAAACAGGATTATCATTAGCAGATGTCAGCTAGAGAATGTCGCCGAATGACGTGACGTTTTTGCTAAATAAGAACATATGAGTTGTATATCAGCGAATAAACATAGTATTTATGAACAGCCCCGGTGATAAGTGTCCAAAATGAGTTTCTTGTTCTTCAAAAAGTGGAAAAGGTCGCTATTATCGTAGTGAATAAGTGGCTAAGTCTGACATTACTTTTAAATATAGTTATTGCTTGTATTTCGCCTCCATTTAAACCAAAAAACTACAAGAACAAGATTCAGCTTCCCTCAATACAATTACTCTCCTGTACGAAATTCGCTAATTAAACACTTATTCGTCAAGGCTTCAGATATAAAAAATCAAAAGACCATCTTCATTGAACTAAGAGATGAAAATAGTTGACTGGATGATCTAATGTAAAGGAGATAGTTGGGGGGTGCAGTAAAAAAAAAACACTGGACAAGTAATAAACTTATAATTATGTGCCGACGTTTCGACCTACAGTGTAGGTCATCTTCAGGGCTATGAGAGAGAAACAAACAGAACAAAAAATATAAAAATGTACAGTAACAATAATATGGTGACAAGTAATGTAGAAAATTAAAATAGTGGCAGATATGAAGATGAAAGATAACGAATATTAAAAAAGTGACAGAATATAATAAAATAAAGATATAGACAGATTTAAAAAAATTAATGATAATGAAAAGAAATTAAAATAGTGACAGATATAATAAAATTAAGATAAAGACAGATATAACAAAATTAATGATAATGAAAAGAAAATGAAAATAATGACAGATATAATAAAATAAGACAAATTTAATAAAATTAAAGAAAATGAGGAGAAATTATAAATTATAAATATCGCATATAAAATAAAATACAGAAAATAAATGTACAGAAAGGATAGTAAAGTAAAAATAATATAAAGGAAAATCAAAAAAGAGGATATTCTGTCACTTTTTTAATATTCGTTATCTTTCATCTTCATATCTGCCACTATTTTAATTTTCTACATTACTTGTCACCATATTATTGTTACTGTACATTTTTATATTTTTTGTTCTGTTTGTTTCTCTCCAAATCGCCCTGAAGATGACCTACACTGTAGGTCGAAACTTCGGCACATAATTATAAGTTTATTACTTATTCAGTGTTTTTTTTTTACTGCACCCCCCAACTATCTCCTTTACACTTCATGGAACTAAGATTGCTTAACATAAATTTACTCTCTACAGCCCATGAAGGGACTTGGGTTCAATAAACGATGGAGACTGTACTGTTTCTATGACAACGGTTGTGCAGGAAAGTGATTAGTCTGAGATTATAATCTACCGTTAGTTTTTCCGCAATGGGTGTGGGTACTCCAGTGCCTACTGATAAACGTCCGAAGGCAAACCGAGGCGTAGGTGAGAGGATTCTATTTAAGAGTTTCTGTGGTATATTTTTGTAAGCGCTTGTGGGTTGGCAAATCGGTTTTTATTATTATTTTTTGCTGTATTTATGGTTCGGCGTCAGTGATCTTAGTGGTAGGGTAGGGATGCGATTTGACCGAGATCACGCTTAACCTTCAGATATTTCCACCAATTAAATAGGATACCTTTAATTACATGCATTTATATTGCAATGGACAAGAGATAGAAGACGATGAAGCCCCAAGGTAGGTGTTCGAAGCTAGACCTACAGACACAAGACGCCGAGGAAGACCACGAAATTCGTATAGGAAAAAGGTAAAACCCTGGAGAAGATGGTGATGTTGGCACGGAACCGACAGGACTGGCACAGTTGTGTAGAGGCTCCTCCACACTAAAAGGTTTAAGAGGAAGGGCAGGAAGAAGAAGAAATAGGATCCGCAATTAGTAGAGGCTGGGTGAGCCCCAGAAGGGTCTTAAGATTCTTCGGGTATATTTAAAATCAGACATACTTAGCTACCACGCTCCAGGATTTCTTTATCCATCTCTTCATTCCTTCTATCTGTTGTTTTAGAAATCATAGTTTGTTTTTATATATTCTGTAACGAGTAAGAAATACGCAATAATTAATATAATTTTAAAATGCATGATTAGATGATTAAAGTTTAGTTAGGTCCACTTTTGATCCACTGCCTTACAGTTCTGAATTTGTGCGTAGTCAGCATCAGATTTATTATTTTTTTTAATCTTTCAATCTACCCAGTCTGCTGGCGTTCCGCAAGGTAGCATCCTCGGTCCTATGCTTTACACAGTATATACAGCTGACATTCCAACCCATCCTAACACCTTCATCTCCACGTATGCTGATGACATGTGTGTTATCAGTTAACAACGACCCATATATTGCATCCCAATCCCTTCAATTACACCTATCAAGCCTCGAAGAATGGTGTCGGAATTGGAGAATTAAAATCAATCCCAGCAAGTCCCATTAAATTACCTTTACCCTTCGTCGAAAACCCATGACTTCCTGTCCTACTGTATTCTTTAATAGTACTCCACTTATCCCTGTTGAACAGATTCGCTACCTGGGACTCAACTTAGACAAGCGTCTTGCTTGGAACCCTCACACAAGACTGAAAAGAGAAGAAACAGCTAGACGCTTCCGACTACTTCAACACATACTGGATAAGCGCTCAAAGCATCAGATCAATTACAAATGACTTATTTATGTGACTGTTATAAGGCCTATATGGACTTATGGAATTGAACTATGGGGCTCCACCAAACCATCGAATTCGTCTCGTATCCAATCCTTGCGATCCAAAATCCTTCGCAAAATCCTAAACGCTCCTTATTTTGTCACAAATAAAACCATCCATAATGACCTTAACGTTCCATATGTTACCGATTTAGCCCATTCCAGATACCTATCATTCCACAATAAACTTCAAACCCATCCAAACCCACTAGTTTCCATCCTTGCATCCAATTCCATCCCGGACAATCCTTCTAGGCGTCTGAAGAGAAGATGGCCTCGGGACCTTCTATTATAGAACTTTATTAGAGTGCTGCCAGTGGGTAGTATCTCTACATGTCCTATCATGTATTATTTACTCTCATAGCAATTGTACTAGATGTATGTATTACAGTTGTACAACTCAATAAAATAATAAAAAAAAAAAAAAATATTCTGTTAAAAAATCGAGATTGACCCTCCTGGATATAGGAACCGATAAGTCCAAATTACCTCCTTGCATAACCGTTGGCTTAGAAACAGTAGAGTCTCTGCCATTCACTGAACGCAATGTACATTCTCTACCATGTACTGAATCCAAATCCTTTCACTGGTTGTTGTGATGCAGTTTAATCACATTTTGATTGTGAACTTGCCAACAAAGTATCATGCAGATGAAAGGTTTTTACACGCTTATTCTTTCTTCTCCTCCAGATGATTAAAGTTTAGTAAGGTCCACTTTTGATCCACTGCCTTACAGTTCTGAATTTGTGCGTAGTCAGCATCAGATTTATTTTATTTTTTTTTAATCTTTCAATCTTCCCAGTCTGCTGGCGTTCCGCAAGGTAGCATCCTCGGTTCTATGCTTTACACAGTATATACAGCTGACATTCCAACCCATCCTAACACCTTCATCTCCACGTATGCTGATGACACATGTGTGTTATCAGTTAACAACGACCCATATATTGCATCCCAATCCCTTCAATTACACCTATCAAGCCTCGAAGAATGGTGTCGGAATTGGAGAATTAAAATCAATCCCAGCAAGTCCCATCAAATTACCTTTACCCTTCGTCGAAAACCAATGACTTCCTGTCCTACTGTATTCTTTAATAGTACTCCACTTATCCCTGTTGAACAGATTCGCTACCTGGGACTCAACTTAGACAAGCGTCTTGCTTGGAACCCTCACACAAGACTGAAAAGAGAAGAAACAGCTAGACGCTTCCGACTACTTCAACACATACTGGATAAGCGCTCAAAGCATCAGATCAATTACAAATGACTTATTTATGTGACTGTTATAAGGCCTATATGGACTTATGGAATTGAACTATGGGGCTCCACCAAACCATCGAATTCGTCTCGTATCCAATCCTTGCAATCCAAAATCCTTCGCAAAATCCTAAACGCTCCTTATTTTGTCACAAATAAAACCATCCATAATGACCTTAACGTTCCATATGTTACCGATTTAGCCCATTCCAGATACCTATCATTCCACAATAAACTTCAAACCCATCCAAACACACTAGTTTCCATCCTTGCATCCAATTCCATCCCGGACAATCCTTCTAGGCGTCTGAAGAGAAGATGGCCTCGGGACCTTCTAAAATAGAACTTTATTAGAGTGCTGCCAGTGGGTAGTATCTCTACATGTCCTATCATGTATTATTTACTCTCATAGCAATTGTACTAGATGTATGTATTACAGTTGTACAACTCAATAAAATAATAAAAAAAAAAATCTTTCAATCTCATTTATTGAAGATTAATATTATTTAAATTTAAGTATGTGACGGAATTATATTATATTTATCTTAAATTTACTTGCAAAAAGGTCAAATGTCTTCAACATCACTTATTGCCCAACCCACCAATTAATATCGAATCGGTATTGGAGCACAAATGTCACGAAATACCGTGTGCAAGAAATAGCATTCTCTTGCACAAGCACTAAATGTCAGTCTTGTATTTTTGTCTTCCTGCAATGGTTCCGAGTAACCTATACTGTAAGTATAGTGTGATATTCTTAGATATGAAAATATATTCATAATCTTTTCCTGTCTAGAAAGTCCTGAAGAGAAGTTCATACAAATCTGTTTTCAGTTTGTAAAATGGTAATCTTCGGTGTAGTTGTTATTATTTTTAACAATCTTCTATGCCCATTATTCCTTAGTTATGCCGTCCTTCATAGGGGACATAACATGGTGTTAAGATCCTTATCCTAATTATGCCTGTTTAGAAAACTTCAGACTCCTCCTGTAGTATCGTCTTATTAGTTATAGATGTATGAAGCGACGTTAAATGAATAATCATAAAAAAAACATCTCCATCTTCATAGGTGTTGGGTTCGGTAGAATATTCCACCCAGAAAAGGATGAGCGTAACGAAGATTAAGATGTAAAGTTCCAGAGTCCAGTAACGAAATAATTCCTAAAAAGTTGATAAGCACTGTACCAACTGGAAAGCGTCCTGAGTAGTAGTCCAGGATTGAAGGATTGCGTTAAGCGTGACTAATATATTTGTACCAACTTTATTCTTATGTTGTCTGTATTTTTTGTGTTTGACTGGATGTACGATCAGTAATATTGAAAATAGTTGGGGGTGGTCAATTTCTCACAAATAATTACAAATTATGTGGAAGAAAGTGGTCCGGGAAGAGATCACAATGAATTTCTCGTAAAATTGGAGAAAAACTTTATTGATTAGCCAACGTTTCGGCCTACTTTGTAGGTCTTCTTCAGGACTATATGCAAAATACAGACAATATAAGAATAAAGTTGATACAAATATATTAAATATAATTTTTTTTATTTATATTTCGTAATCCTTATCAGTTTCTACATTTACCCGTATCATTTTTATCATTTTCACATTCCTATTTTATATTCAGTTTTTATTTTTTATCTTTATTACCTTCTTTTTTAATTTTCAACACTTTCTGTTTATTATTATTTTATTCTTCATTATGTAGTTTACTACCATTGGCACTTCGTTGTTTATAGTATACACTCATACATTTTAACCTTCATATTTACATTGCCTCTATTCGCCTTACTTTTGTTAATTTATATTTAATATGTTTTAATATATTTGTACCAACTTTATTCTTATATTGAATGATAATTGTTGACCTTGATAATGTATGTTCAAGAAATTGGTCCGGGTCGAGGTCACTGAATGAATTTCTCGTGTAATTTGAGAAAATCTTTATTGATAACCAACGTTTCGACCTGCGTTGTTGGTCTTCTTCAGGGCTGTGGGGGAGGCCAGGGGGGGGGGGGGGGGGTCCTCTCTGGCTATGAAACACAGACTGTGAGTCTGTGTGTGTGTCTGTGAGACTGTGAGTCTGTGTTTCATAGCCAGAGAGGACCCCCCCCCCCCCCAGCCTCCCCCACAGCCCTGAAGAAGACCTATAACGTAGGTCGAAACGTTGGCTATCAATAAAGATTTTCTCAAATTACACGAGAAATTCATTCAGTGACCTCTACCCGGACCAATTTCTTCAACAAACTTATTCTTATATTGTCTGTATTTTGCATTTAGCCCAGAAGAAGACCTACAAAGTAGGTCGAAACGTTGGCTAATCAATAAAGTTTTTCTCAAATTCTATGAGAAATTCATTGTGACCTCTACCCGGACCACTTTCTTCCACAAAATTTTTAATTATTTGTGTGAAATTGACCACCACAACTAAATATTAGTGATCTCACATCCAGTCAAACACAAACTCATCAATATTAACTTTTGACAATGTTTACAATTTCATTATTCAACAAAGAGATATGCCTCTCACCTATTATTTTTTAATAAGAATATTTTATTAATTATATAGATTTTAATGAATAGTGGAAATAAGAAAAACGCTAGATTGAGAGAACATTCTTTTATTCTACGACTTCTTAAGAAGTTGAAGCTGCTCATGTTCCTTTATGAGAAGGAGGAGGCTTTTGTAGAGCTTAGTGAGCTGCCCTAGCGAGGGAGGGCTCCTATAGAAGTTTACCTTTTCAAATGGTGTGAGAAACCCTACACAAGCGGAGCTCTTATTCCGTTTCCTCCCTTTATCAGAAGGCAGGGAGGGAAGGCATGGAGTAGGGGAGGTTGTAAAGAGGATTTGGAGGAGGATTTGAGGAGGAACGGACATTGAAAACAGAGCTCGGAATAGTCTTTCAGTGTCGGCTTCTCTTTGTTCCTTTGTCTTCATTATTCCTTCTTTATTACTTCTTCTTCAATGAGATCCTTCATCGAACTAGGAGTCTTCTATAAAACCTCCATGGTTGAAGATATATCTTATATTCCTCAATCAGTCCGTCGGAGGGATTATTGTTATAAACAACTAAATTTTTTTTAAAATTTATTTATTGATATTTACAACTGTATTAAAATAATACAACAAGTGAATAGGATAAATGATACATAATGGCATGATAATGACACGTAGCGAAACTACCCGCTAGTACTCAAATCAAAGTTCAACTAAGGTCACGTGGCCATCTTCTTTTCAGACGCCTCGGAGGATTATCGGTAATTGAGGAGGAAGCTAGGTTTGAAACTAGAGGGTTTGAGTGGGAATGAAGGGATAGATTCCGGGTTCACGCCAAATCAGCGACAAATAGGACATTAAGGTCATTATGGATGACTTTATTCTTAACAAAATAAGGAGCATTGAGGATTTTACGAAGGATTTTGGATTGTAAGGATTGGATACGAGAGGAATTCGATGGCTTAGTGGAGTACCAAAGCTCTACTCCGTAAGTCCAATTAGGTCGTATGAAGGTCATGTAGATGAGTCTTTTGTAGTTAATTGTGAGCTTAGGGAGTTTGTCTAGTAAGTCGAAGCGAAGTTGAAACGTCGAGCGGTTTCCTGTCGTTTCAGTCTTGTATGAGGATTCCAGGTTAATCGTTTGTCGAGATACAACCCTAAGAGTATCGGATCTGTTCTACAGGCACCAGTGGGATATTATTAAAGGATACTGAAGGGCAGGAAGTCATTGGTTTACGACGAAAGGTAAAAGTGATTTGATGCGATTTTTGAGAATTTATTTTAATTCTCCAGTTTTGACGCCATTCTTCTTGATCAGTGATATGGGATTGGAGGCTTTGGGATGCAATAACTGGATTGGCGTCGTCTGATATACTCATGTATCATCAGCATACGTGGTAAGGATAGTATTAGGATGAGTTGGGATGTCAGCTGTATAAAGGATTGGGCCAAGGATACTACCTTGAGGAAGAAATTGTTTTAAAATGGAAAACAAATCTCATCAGTTTTTGTAAACGTTGCAGAAGGGGTGTGCTTTCGTAAAATCCAGATAGAAATGAATTAGTCAAAATCAGCGTATATTATTATTAATCGTTCCATTATGACTATCATTATTAGTTATTGAGTGAATCATTAAATTTGTAAAAATAATAGTGTATTGTTTTTGAGATCTGAGGATGTTTTTGGTTTGTTTCTTTTTTGTTTCCCATACGTACCCTTGACCGTTTCCCAACCATTCATTTCCCGAATGGTCTAAGAGAGGAGCCTTAGGTAACATTGTAATTCATAAAAATGTTGATTATTTATTCATTTTGAAAAATAATTCCGATACAGCACATGTCATCGATACAAGTGCAGAGTATCTAATGCAAAAAAACGCATTTTTCGTTTTCAGTCCATAGCAATTGTTTAAAGGTTCCTGGTTGATTATTATAATTCCTAATTAATTATAAAATATTAATTTCCTCTCTCTACCATACTCTCGATTCACTATATATATATATATATATATATATATATATATATATATATATATATATATATATATACATATATATAAAGTTCATAATATTATATAAAGTTATAAATAATCTGTAGTAAAATTATTTTAATTTTTTATTATTTTAATAATTCCTGTTATTTTTTTGTGATAAAAGGCTTTATTCATTCATTCATTCATGTAAGTATACTGGTGATCAGACAGATCAGGACAAAAAATTAAATAGTGTATTGGAAATGTAAATAATGTAAGAAAAGTAAATAAAGACACCCAACCAGATAAATCATCCAACCACCATCAAGGACCAACTTCAAATCTAACATCATACATATCTATAGCTATGGAGTCGATAACATAACACTTTTTCTGCTATTATTAAGCAAGAACTTAAGTCAAGTCACAAAACAATGCATAATTTATAATAGGTCATACGTAGGTAAAATACATTTGACATTACACACAGATTTTCCATGAAAATTCCTGAAAAAAATTTTGTTTACACTTCCGATGCTCTGCATTTATAATGACGATGTGAGGAACTTTAAGTTTCTAAATCAACGGTTGTGCTAGGAAGTTTTTCTTCCAGTTTAGATTACCCACATAATAAAGGCCGTTGACCCAGAAAATAGTCTCAAGATCCCTTATTATCGATAATAAACATACATATTAACTTTATCTCTTTCTATATATATATATGGTTATATATATATTCATGTATATGTTTTCGAGATCCAGTTTATGTTTTTGAATTAATAGACTTTAATGTAAAATTTTTTAATAACTGTAAAGAAATTTCGATACTAATATGTATATATATGTATATATATATATATATATATATATATATATATATATATATATATATATATCAATGCCATTTTGGGGGGGGGGCTCCGTTGACTTCTCACCGCCTTATGGATAAATTCCAGAGAGGGTTGGGGGAAGATTTCGCTCAGGTCTAAATGGATGATCTGAGTATTTAGCCGATCCGAATTCGAGCATACACTGGTGACGATAACACCACAAATATAGACAAATTGATAACCTTTCTTAAACAAAATAATATGTTCAGTAAAATATAATAATTATAGGTTAAACGGAAATAAAAGTTAAACCAAAAGAATAATAATGAAATAAATATTGAACCAAAAGAAGAAAGACGCTGATGACCATAGGTGTTGTGCGTCTATAAGCAATAAAACCTAACCTTTATATATATATATATATATATATATATATATATATATATATAGAGAGAGAGAGAGAGAGAGAGAGAGAGAGAGAGAGACGAGTCCAAATCCCCAGCGAGCATTACGTGCATTGCATTCTGATAAAATCATATTTACGAGTTACGACTTTTAGCCTGTCGCCAAACTGGCCGGTCACGTAGAGCCAGGGCAGTAGCCGGGGAAACTTTATATAAAGGAGGGATAGAGAGGGATATGTAGAGGGATAGAGAGAGGGATGGAGAGGGATACGGAGAGAGAGATGGTGTAGACTCGGACCTGAATCGCTAATACCTGCCCTCACGTCCGCAGCGGTGTCGCTGGAAATAAGTTGTGAAGTGAACTGATGGAAGCACGCCCCGCTCACAGCTGATATTATATGGACCGTTCCCAGGGCCTAATTGTTTATAGTGGCTGCGGGTACTGGTAGTGGCAGTGGTGGTGAGGTGGTGTGGTGGTGTACCGGAAGATTGGTTCCCACACTTCTTCAACTCCACTTTAGGCCTTTATTCTCATCCGCTCTGTTAGAACTCTTTGTCTGTAGTTTTTTTATTTTAATATAGTACTTCCCAGGCTAGTATTGTTTAATTTGCAAAAGCGCTTATATACCCTTTTGTTTCCGAATTAAAAGCGGTTTCCTTTGTACCGAAAATAAGTCTGGAAATCATAAGAAACGTAGGAAGAAATGATTTATCTATTTATCCTGTAGCACTACAACCCGTGAACGGGAGACAGTACTGTTTCATAGACAACGGTTGTGCAGTGAGGTTATTTGTCCTAGATCACGCTCCACCGTCAGATTTTCCTACTTTATATAGGCTTGTTGAGCTCAGGAGGGTCCTAGATCCCATAGGGTCCATCTCCGGCTGCTAACAGACTGAATAAAAGTCATACCGTCAGTGGGAATTGAACCTGGATTTTCGGAATGGCTACTCATTGCTCTATCACTGAGCCACTCCGCTCCCCCCCCCACCCAAAAAAAAGAAAAGAAATTTTGTAGAATATAATAATTTTATTTAAGTAAATCTAAAAGGAGCTGAGTAACAATACTGAGGATCCTAGATTCAATTCCGGCTGTAACAGATAATTATTTGTCATATATGGAGCCTATGAGATTTTAAGACCCTCCTGGTGTTCATCCAGTCTCTATTAAGTGTGAATCATTAATTTGGAGGGAAACAAAGTTGAGCTTTAATTCGTACTAATTCAGTACAAGGGTTTGTTTTAAACAGTATTGTTTCTACCATATATGATGTATGAATACGAAGGGGAAAGTGTCCTTGACCAGCCCACTACTCGGCGTTGGTTCGAAAAATTCAGCAGTGGAGATACGACTTTGAAAAAGAAGAAGGGCTCCGGGCGACCATTAATGGATATTGATGAGGTTCTGAAGGAAGCTGTTGAATCAAATCCGTCCACAAGTACTCGCGAACTAGATAACAATGAACTATACTTTGAGCATTAATTGTATTTTATATCAAAGAAATAATAATACAAATATTTGTTTAAAAATCGGTAATTTTTTTTTTATACACCCTATTAGTTTTAGACGTATAACTAAATATTGGGCATGGGTATGTTAGTATAGGTCGTAAGCTGGTTCTATATAATTGTAACTTATTATCTATGCTTAAGTTAGAATTCCTGTTAAAGTATGGATATATAGTACACAGTGTAGTAAGTAAATAGACCTTAGTTAACCTTTTGTCCATGGACTATATATATATATATATATATATATATATATATATATATATATATATATATAAAATAATATATATTAATACTTAGAATAGGTAAGAGGAGTCGAGCACAGTTTGTAGAGTCCTCAATCGCTGTGCTTATGTTTAAATCCAGATAAATTATGTAATTTAAATAATTTGTGGTCTACAGACTCTCCTGGGGTCAATAAAATGATCTTGAATATATCCAGCCTAACTCTTATTTTAAATATTAATTTTTTTTTTTAAATTTATTTATTGATATCCACAACTGTATTACAATAATACAACAAGTAAATAGGCTAAGTGATATATAATGACATGATAATGACAAGTAGAGAAACTACCCACTGGTAGTACTCAAATCAAAGTTCAAGTAAGGAGGTCACGAGGCCATCTTCTTTTCAGACGCCTCGGAGGATTATCGGGAATTGAAGAGGAAGCTAGGTTTGAAACTAGAGGGTTCGATTTTTAACACGTTGACTGCCACAGTAATTTTCAGATTTCTGGCCAAAAATGAAATTTTGATTTTATTACATTATATTATTAAAAAGTTTAAATCTAGAGCATAGTTATAAAATAAAAGAGTAAAAACGTATTTTCCTAAAAAAAACAATGTTGTACGAACTATCTCGTAGTTGGCGTCGGAAACAGTAATCTCTTCTCGGAAGCCAATTACGAGTTTATTCGTAGGCACACGAAAAACGTATGTGTGTGGAACCCTACGAAATAACAGAAAAGGGAACCCTAGAGATTTGGTAAATCGTAAATTGAAAAAAGGGGAGTGTATTTGGCAGCGAAATGGTCTTGTTACTGTTTGCAAATGGAAAGACAAGCGAGATGTCCTTTGCATTTCAAACATGCATGTTGTTGAAATGATAGAAGTCCCCAATCGCAATGGAAAAATTTCTATGAAACCGAATATAATTCGAGATTACAACAATGGAATGTCTGGCATTGACCGATCAGATCAAATGCTTTCGTATTATTCATCTCTAAGAAAGACTATTAGATGGCCCAAAAAGGTTGCATTGCACATTATAGAGATTTACATCCACAATGCTCACAAAATTTTTAAAAAAGTTACATCTTCTAACATAAAACTGATAAAGTTCAGAGAGGAATTCGTGCTCGCATTGATTGGACAAGAAATTCAACACGTTACGAAAAAGAGTAAATTGCAAAGTATCCATTATTTAGAGAGTTTACCGCCTACCGAAAAAAAAACAGCGTCCAACGAAACCATGTCGCATATGTAACCAAGGGAAAAAACGCCGAGAAACGCGTTATTACTGTCCAGTATGTAGTGAAAAGCCAGCTCTGTGTGTGGAAGGTTGTTTTAAAAAGTTCCACAAACAGTAAATATTATTATACTTCTGTAATTTGACTTAATTCTTACACTTACATTTTTTATGTTCGTTTTCAAATAAATTGTATTTTCATGCAAGCCAACATTGATTTTTTGTTCTTCCCCTGAAGCCATCTATCGATATTAGCACTGATATATTACGGGTTTAATCGTAGCAACACAAGAATGGCAAGTTAATACAGTACGAGATAACTCGTAGTTGGCGTCCTTGAAAAGATCGCTACCTACGAGTTATCTCGTAGTCGGCAGTCAACGTGTTAATGAAGTTTGTTATGAAAGGAGGAAGTAAATAGGCTAAGTGATATATAATGACATGATAATGACAAGTAGAGAAACTACCCACTGGTAGTACTCAAATCAAAGTTCAAGTAAGGAGGTCACGAGGCCATCTTCTTTTCAGACGCCTCGGAGGATTATCGGGAATTGAAGAGGAAGCTAGGTTTGAAACTAGAGGGTTCGATTTTTAATGAAGTTTGTTATGAAAGGATAGGTATCTAGTTTGGGCCAAATCAGCAACATATGGGATATTAAGACCATTATGGATGAGTTTGTTTGTGACATAATAAGGAGCATTGAGGATTTTGGATTGTAAGGATTGGATACGAGATGAATTGGATGGTTCAGTAGAGCCCCAAAGCTCAACTCCGTATGTCCAAATAGGTCTGATAACTGTCATATAAATGAGTATTTTGTAATTAATTGGTTCCAGCTTTGACATACAAGATGGCTGGTTTTAACTTTTTATTACAAGTAAATTTTTAAAAAATCGTTTTTTTTTTACTGTTGTAATAGTTTGCTGCATGAGTTGTTTTTTTTCCATTCTATTGACAACTGTTCAGTGTCAAGAGAACATCATGGATTGAATACGATTTTCGACGCCTTTCAAGACTGACTTATCCAGGCTATTTAAAAAAATATCTCACGACACTTGAGATAAAAAAAGTGAATATACTAAAGATGGTTTGATAGGGTACAAGTAATCACTGAATGTTACAGATAACTTTGAAGGCCGTATCATTATGTTCTCAGGATATGCGAGGTAGTGAACACATTTTTTCATGAACCATGTGTCCATGGATTCCTGGATTTACCGTTTCAGTAATTTTTTTAAATATAAAAAATATTAAAGAAGAATTTTTGGTGTGACCGAATCACACCTCGTTACTGTTAAGTTGTCTTTTAACATAAGTTACGAACCAAAGTAAGCAAAAACCTGTCCGATAAAAAAAAATTGAGAGTAAACGTTTTTCAAATAAAAAAATTAAGCAGGCATTCATGATTCCCGACAGAAGTGAAAACTCAATACTTCCAAAGCAATCATTGTCTGAATTATTTTAATTTCAAATTTGTAAATTTAAATGATTAACTTTTTTAAATATCTTTTCTTTTCAAACAAAATATTTAAAAAATATAACATCTAACTAAAAAATAAAATAAATAAATTATAATAATATATAATCACGTAAGTCAACAAGATCCGAAAATAAAAGTAATGTTTAATTAACATTCTTCCCGTGTATGAATCGCAAATTGCGAGAACACGGAGATATAGGATCAGTGAAAAGAAAAGATATGTCTGACCGAGAAGCGAACCAGGATGGCTGAGGTGGCTAAGTACCACGAAGGATACGTTGGAGACCAGGGTTTGAGTCCCGGTCCTGGTCATATATTTTCTTTTCAAATAAAATATTTTAAAAAAATATAACATCTAAATATAAAATAAAATAAATTAAATAATTCACGTTAGTCTAGTTCTACACATACTGACACTCCGAACAATGATTTTATTCATTTTCAAGTAGTTTATTTCTTTATTAATACATATGATAAATAAATAAATTCGGCTGCAAAAGCCCCATAAAAAATATCAATAATTGATTGAAACAATAATTTTGTACGCAGTTATATTATGTATACCTTGTATATGTATTAATATTAATATTAAGAACGTGGAAAAAATTCCAACGAAAAGCCCTTAACTCTCCAAACTAAAACAGAAATTGAAATTATCTGTCCAATATTTCGCCTATTCATCCTCAAGGTAGAAAGAGAATAACAGCAAAACAAAACACGAATAATGCACCCAAGAAACATCCCACCACCTCCAATGCTCAAATGCAACTAAATAGGATTTTTCTTGGGTGCATTATTCTTGTTTTGTTTTGCTGTTATTCTCTTTGTACCCTGAGGATGAATAGATGAAACATCGGACAGATAATTTCAATTTCTGTTTTAGTTTGGAGAGTTAAGGGCTTTTCGTTAGATTTTTTTCCCCGTTCTTAATATTAATAAAAATACATATACAAGATACGCATAATATAACTGCGTACAAAATTATTGTTTCAATCAATTATTGATATTTTGTATGGGGCTTATGCAGCCCAATTTATTTATTTATTTATTTATGTAAGGTCTCTATTTAGTTATCAATATTTATATTAATATTAGTGAACTTTATTTTCATTTTTATTATTCTTATCATCGTCGAGTTCAACAATACATAGATCATTTGGACTTTCAATCATTTCATAAAACAAGGCTATTACAACAAAAAAGCTTTTAGGGCGTCGCCGGTCTCGCGTAACACGGCGATTATGTCGAGCATGCCAGTGACGCGAGTCCATACACCTACCGAAAATCGCTATTTGCTGCTAATGAAGTTTTCACTTCAAAAGAACACATCAAAGAGTTTCGACAGGAGTCTTTTTCATTATTTCTCTTACATGAATACCAAAGCCTACAGAAAAAAAAATTGTAAATAACATTTTAGAAAAGCCTTTAACGAAACCATAAATTTTGCTTCGTTCCCACGTTCTGTATTCAGTCTTAAAATCGCTATTACAGGCCTAAAGTTGTTACGTTGCTCTAATTGCAGTTGACTTACCTAGTTCTCACAGACGGAGCAATCTTTCACATCTTGCATGTCTGTAACAGTTCCCAATTAGTTGATTAGCTTACAGTTTTCTATCCGGGATATTTTTGATTTTACAGAAATTTTAAACAAGATACATTTGTTGGTCATGTATTTATTTATTGAATACTATATAAATTAAAAATGTTCATTATCCTAGAAGCATAATCATAAAACATAAATATATTTTTTAATTAAAGTTTAGTTTGACACAACTACAAGCCATGAAGGTGTTTGCGTTCAGCACGTGGTAGAGGCTAGTGTTTCCGTGGCTGTTAGCGGATTAAATAATTTATATATCTTAACACAATAAGATAACTACTAACGTTAATTAATTACACATTAATTAGCACAATTAATTTACTATTTGAAACTTTTTATGGTATTAATTGTAAGTATTTTTTTAAATCTCTCTCTCTCTCTCTCTCTCTCTCTCTCTCTCTCTCTCTCTCTCTCTCTCTCTCTCTCTCTCTCTCTCTCTCTCTCTCTCTCTCTCTCTCTCTCTCACTCTCTCTCTCTCTCTCTCTCTCTCTCTCTCTCTCTCTCTCTCTCTCTCTCTCTCTCTCTCTCTCTCTCTCTCTCTCTCTCTCTCGCACACACACCAATAACTCTTCAATTTTTTATGATTTTATGATGTTTTATGATTATGCTTCTAGGATAATGAACATTTTTAATTTATATAGTAAAATTCATAATAATTTAAAAGTTATTTCAGAAAGAAAATTTTTGACTTAAAAATAAATAAATCGAATATTTGTAATTTTGTATTTATAATAAATTCTCCTGCTACTGTATCCTTTAATAATATTCCACTGAACCCTGTCGAACAGATACGTTACCTAGGACTCCATCTGGACAAACGTCTTACTTGGAATCCTCATATGGTACAAGACTGAAAAGACAAGAAACTGCTCGTCGTTTTCGCCTACTTCAACATTTACTGGACAAACGCTCTAAGCTCCCAATTAATTAAAAAAGACTCATTTACATGACAGTTATCAGACCTATTTAGACACACGGAGATGAGCTTTGGGGCTCTACTAAACCATCCAATTCATCTCGTATTCAATCCTTGCAATCCGAAATCCTTCGTAAAATTTTCAATGCTCCTTATTATGTCACAAACAAACTCATCCATCATGATCTTAATATCCCATATGTTAGTGATTTGGCCCAAACTAGATACCTATCCTTCCATGACAAGCTCCATACACACTTGAATCCGCTAGTCTCTCAACTTGCTTCCTACTTGCTATTCCTGATAACCCTTCGAGGCGTCTGAAAAGAAGATGGTGGTGAAAAGTTTCTCCACAAGTGTTTTTCATGTCATATTGTACATATTAGCAGATTTACTTATTGTAATGTTATTATAGTTGTAAATATCAATTATTAAAAAAAAATAATAAATTCGATATTTCATACAGTTCAACTCTCAAATATACATAGATCATATACTAATCCATTCCATCCTTATAATTAGTTTAAGAATCCATCATATATTAATTGATGCCACTAAAACTAGTTAGCATTTGTAACATTTTTCGTAAAGTTTAGGAAATATGAGTTCCATATTTAAGTAAGTTTCATATTTAAGTAAAGTTTGAAGGTTAATGTTGCGATTATATTTTTCCTTAGGGTGTATAATAATACAAAAAAACTTTAGTCCAAAATTATTTGTTACATCTATTTTCTATATAAACGTTCGACCTAAATGGTCATTTTCAATATATAGGTTTCATGATCAACAGTATAAAACCTTTTTCTATAGATTAATCGTTTGCATATTTAAAAATTAGTTGGGTTGGTTGTATCCCATAGTCAGTTGCTATACTAAATCAAAAGATAGTAAAAAAAAAAAAAAAAGATTTAGTATAGCAACTGACTATAGGATAAACACACCCAACTAATTTTTAAATATGCAACCTATTAATCTACAAAAAAAGACAGAGTTTTTATACTGTTGATTATGAAACCTATGTATTGAAAATGACCATTAATATACTTACATGTTCCAATTGTAGCTTTGTTCATCGGAAATAACACAAAGGATATATAAAAACAGATGGATAAAAAGTTTTTAGAAACAAACCTATGAGGGTCTTGGTTCAGTATGTGGTAGAGACTGTGCTGTCTCAAGGACAAGAAATGAGGCTCAACCTCCAGGTTTTCCCCAATTAAAAATACTCCCTTTATAGTAGAGGCTAAGGGAGCCCAGGAGGGTATCTAGATCCCACAGGTAGATGTAAAAAATAAATGTAACAAATAGATGTAAAATGTAATGTATGATGATGTAATGTAAAAGATGTAACAAATAGATGTAACAAATAATTTTGAACTAAAGGTGTTTTGTATTATTATACACCCAAAGAAAAAATATAATCTGTAAAGTCCAGTACCCTAGAAGATTGATGTTGCGATTAATAAAATAAGACATTTAGGACATTATTTTAGGTTACAATACTGGCTGGCTCATAAGTCAACTGCTAATATTCATAGAGTGAATTTATTTAACTTTTCTAAGCCATAATTAGAATGTACAGGTGATTTACATAGGGTCTTAAATTAGTTTGAAAGGAATCTTGCATTATAAGCATCTTAATGACAGATAAATTAAAATTCATTCGAAATTTGGAATCATTAATAAGAGTTACTCTTTTGAAGAATTATTAAACTACAAATTAGTGGAAATAATTAAAATTGAACTTGACTATATTAAATTTCACTGCTTCAATTATTGGCGAATCCTAAACATGCTATAATTCTTCCTTTCCTATTAAGCTGGTAGCTAGTTATACGAAAGGGCCCAGTTACGTTAACCACCGCCTCTGGATGTAACTGCGGCCAGAAACAGAACTGGAAGAACACGGATCCCCGATGGTAAGGAGTCAATTAGCAGCTAGGCTCCAGACATGGCAGACCACTCGTTACCGCCGCTGCCCGAACTAACTAGTGCTTCGGCCTCTAATTTTCCACGGTTCGCCTACCTTCAATGAACTTCCTCCCTTCAGGCCACCGTAATATGCAAATGTCCCCTCTTCCCTCACGCATATTTTTTTTTTATCATATCATATCTCGATAATTCGGACATGCTATTCCATTTCACTTTGCATAGTGGAATAACAAACAAATGAAAGTGAAAAGAAATTAAATTACCATATATTTTCTACAAAAATCCAGAATATAAACTCAGCTTGAGATGAACATTATTCTAATGAAAAATATTTTGAATAATATTAGAAAATGGTCCGAATAGAGGTGAAATCTAATAAATAGGGAGAACTGTTTATGGGAAAGCCAACCTTTCGACCTACATTTCAGGTCTAAATAAATGTAATGTAGGAATTTCTAATGTAAGGAAGAAATAGTTGGGGGTGCAGTCAATAAAAACACCTTAATAAGTGTAACTTATTTATTGTGTGCCGACGTTTTGACCTACAATATAGGCCATCTTCAGGGCAAATATATCGTGCGGCGGCGAGAAGGGTTGGCATTTGGCCCTCGTCTGCACTTATTATGGTGTTTTCATTGACTGCACCCCCAACTATTTCTTCCTTACATTTAAATATTTTTATTTTGAGGAGAAAAGATTTTCCTGGCCGGGATTCGAACCCGGGTCGTCTGTATCTCCGTTGCAGTGCTGTAAACCACTGAGCTACCAGAGTTTGTATCCAAGTCAGACAAATCCGTTCTCTTCACCGATACTATATCCCCGTGTTCTCGCAATTTTTACTATGATTAGAGTTTAGTCAATTATATAAGTTCCCTTTTAATTAAATTTTTTTTTTTTACTCTTATCAGCATTTAATAACTACAGACATTTTTTTCTGCATAAACTAGTATTACACCATCCATTATCAGATGAAATACTTGGCTATTAGCCAATATCCTAACATTCCTTTCCGTACTCCATATACCATCAGCTTCTAGATTGATGAAGGATGTTGCACGAAACCATATCCTTGATAGCAATCAGATATTTTAATCAGAACCTTTCAGAAGGTTCTTTTGCATACCGTTCAGCACGTACCCATAAAGCTAATTTACTAGATAATTGCACTTTCATAGAGATTACATTTTATGAAATTTTCTTTAACCATTTAGCAGAAATCACGATATTGTATGTGTATTATCCTATTTGTACAATTTTAACTGATCATACCTTACTTACTAGATATTGTAGTTTGCCTGATGTCAATGATAGATTAAAATAGGAAATAAGTAAAGATAATAGTTCTTCATTTACTTAACGTGTCTTTATGTCGCTGTGGTTGATCGGATCGGATTGATCTTTATCTATCTAGGCATAATCAGGATATGATTTTTTAAGGGATATCTCAAAACCGTAAAGGTTCGGGGCTCCCATTTTATGTCCCTTTCGAAGAACGACTTAACTATGGATTTTTTACTACCTTTTCAAAAATCTCAGGCCCACTTGACGGGCTATGAATACCACTAGAACTACAAGAAGACATGCATATGTGGTTGAGATAATTGAGAGAGAGAAGAAAACACTTTATTGAAGCATTACAATCTGCCTGTTGTGGGCAACAAGTAATGGTGCTATGTAGCTTACAATCATTGCATAAAAAATCAATGATATAAACGAAATAAATGCATAAATAAATATATACAAGCGAAAAAATATATACAAAAATAAAGTAAAATATATATATATATATATATATATATATATATATTTAATAAAAAATAAATAAATAAATAAAACATAAAAGAAATATACTGTATAATTTGCCTGGGGTCCCCGAACTGAGCTTCTTCCCCAGGAATGAGGGCAAAGCAGGAGTCCGGGAGGCCTCAGCCCCTTTCCCAGCCGCGTCACTGGCATTAAACGCCAATGGAAGCTGGTTATATATGTGGTTGAAGAATAGAAACAAATATAATATATATAGCTGTGAGAATTTTCCAATGGCTTGATCCTTCAGAACACACATCTATATAGAGACATCTATCTTGAAAATATAAGCTAGAACTAAGAAAGCAGTGATTTTGGGAATAGTCATGATAGTAGGAACGTTGAGTTTGTGAAGGATAATACTCTCAGTGAATAATGAGCGGTACGAAATTATGAGTAGTAGTAATAATAATATAAAAATATTAATAATTCAAATATTCCTGTAGTCACCTGTGGAGTAGTGGTTAACATACTATGTCCATGATAATTGGTTCGCATTTGAGTTCCCTACTAATATCGCAAGACTCCTTATAAGATCTATTTGGATTGAAGCATTAGAGTTCTGGGGCTCCGCTAAACCATTGAAATCCTCTTGTGTCCATTCCTAGCAAGGCCTTCAATGCCCCTTACTTTGGTACGAATTAAGTCATCCATAATGACCTTAATTTCCATCATCAGTCCTTTCATGCCAAGCTTTATTTCCAATCAAACCCTCTAATTTTAAACCTACCAATCGGTTCAATTCTTAATAATTCTCCGAGGTGTCAGAAAAGAAGATGGCTTCGTGACCTTATTGGAATACTAACAGTGGATAGTATTTGTGCTTGCCATTACCTCATGCCGTTACGTATTATTCATTCTATTTACTTGTAGCATTATTATAATGCGATGAAAATTTTATAGTTTTTTTAAAAATATATGTTGGTTAATATTCTGTAGAAATATGGTGCAGTTAAAAAAACAACTGAACTAGTATATACAAGCTATGAAAGTACATGGTAGAAACTATACAGTTGAGAACAACTGTTTTACCTAGATCACGCTCACCCGCCAGTTTTATCGATCAATAATGGGTATCGATCAATTATAGGTACCTATTTTATAGAATCTAGGTCAGCATCAGGAAGATCTGTAAATCTCATAGGGTACATCAATGGATGGTAACTGATAAAATAATTTATCTGTCATAACTGGATTTGAATCCGAAACCTTCATGCCTGCAACAAATCGCTCTGTTCCCAGAGTTACCCGCGCCTTATGATAGTAATAATAATTAAAAAAGGATAAATATTAATTATTTGTAGACGACATAACCTCATTATAGCGATAATATTGTTATGGTCACAGAGAGGGGCAGACGGAAGGAAGGGATTAGCGGCTTAGGGTCGGCGCGGAGAAGTTAAAATAGGATTAGGATCTTCTCGATCGCCTCCTTCTGTCCGGAAGTTATTAAGAAGGTTCTCGACAATCCAGAATAATCCCGCCCTACTTCCGTGTTCTAGAATGTTCGGCCTTGCCTATTTAAATACCTCCCTCACCTCGAGCCAGTCAGTCTGAGAGTAGACCAGGTACGGTGGTAATCTGTAATAAGTGAGTGCCAGTGTGATGAACTAGTCAGTGTTGAACCGGCCAGTGTAATAAGTGTATCAGTGTACTGTGACAGTCTCGCGAGTGTAATAAACTGTTTCTGTTCGTTACTGTGTGTCAGTTTGTCATACTTGGAGAATCTTACGGTCGGTGGACTAGTGAACTGTAAGTGTTAATTATTAGTTATAAATTGTAGTGTAGTTTTATAATATTCATACAAACTTATGTAACTAGTTAAACTATCTAGAATTAGTAATATCTTATATTATTATAATAATTAAATAGGCCTAGGTTGTAATAAATATTTAGAATATTGTTATTGTAAATTTATATTAGCCTAATAATTTAATTGTTAATACTTTAATTGTATCCTTTTTGTTACTTTTGTTAATAAATATTAGTATCTTTAATTAAGGAATTGTTAAATTCCTTTTAATACCCAGTAGCCCGTAAAAATATCAATAATATATACAATGCTAAATAGCATAGCTAACAAAGAGAATATTTGATTGGTTTTCCCTATTGGAAGTGTATCGGTGAAGGTACAATATAGATCCAGCCTAGGCACGAACTAGGGGCAGCGGCGATCTTGTTTACTTTCCGCAGTTGGTTAATAAGAGGGAGTGTACGACCGGAAGTGTGTGTGTGTAGGGTAATTGTAGCCTGAGCTGATGGAGGC
This sequence comes from Arma custos, assembly GCA_037127475.1. Classification (NCBI taxonomy): domain Eukaryota; kingdom Metazoa; phylum Arthropoda; class Insecta; order Hemiptera; family Pentatomidae; genus Arma; species Arma custos. The sequence goes on from CM073762.1 coordinate 7,354,299, forward strand.
TAACGGTGTTCCGCCGGACATCCGCTCTTCACTTCCGCCCGCCATATTATCCAGCCACGTCCACCATAATTAGTATCATGGCAGATTTTCGGTCATTAAACACCGTCTGTGACCCGAAGCTGTGTTGGAGCGAACAGCTTGTCGGCCGATTGGTTGGTCATTTAGGCACGACAAATCGACATAGAGCACATGTTAGTTGAAAATATCTATTAATTGAAGTAAAGTAGATTTAAATGTTATAATGAAAATGTATAAATAAATTCCATAAATACACTACGAAAAGTGTATTTTCGATCACTGCCAAATTGAGATCAACTGCCAAAAAAAAAAAATCATTTTTTTTTTTTTGGCAGTTGATCTTTCTCGCCGCCGCTTGCTATATTTGCTCTGAAGATGGACTACATTGTAGGCCGAAACGTCGGCACACAATAAATAAGTTACACTTATTAAGGTGTTTTTATTGACTGCACCCCCAACTATTTCTTCCTTATATTAGAAGTTACAGTCAACCAATTCTTCTCTAATATTAGTAAATAAGTGGTTGAGTCGGTTTTTCTTCAAAACGAGTTTCTTGTACTTAGTAAAGCTGAATATTTTTGTTTTCGTAGTGAATGAGTTGCTAAGTAAGGCATTGGCTTGAAAAGGAGT